>PVHX01013434.1:0-26637 GCA_004024805.1 Geosciurus inauris | reverse complement strand
ATTTTATTTATTTTTATGTAGTGCTGAGGATTGAACCAAGTGCTTCACACGTGCGAGGCAGGCCTCCTGCCCATTTTTTTTTTTTTTAATTTTTTTTAGCTGTAGATGGACACAATTTTTTTTTTTGGTACTGGGGATTGAACTCAGGGGTACTAGACCACTGAGCCACATCCCCAGCCCTTTTTTGTGTTTTATGTAGAGACAGGGTCTCACTGAATTGCTTAGCACTTTGCTTTTGCTGAGGCTGGCTTTGAACTCGCGATTCTCCTGTCTCAGCCTCCCTAAATGCTGGGTTTACAGGCTTGAGCCACTGCACCCGGCTAATATCTTTATTTTTATGTGGTACGGAGGCTCAAACCCAGTGCTTCATGCATGCGAGGCAAGCGCTGTACCACTGAGCCACAATCTCAGCCCCCCTTCTTTAAAAAATTTTTTTTTGTAGTTGTAGATGGACAGTATGCCTTTATTTTTATGCAGTGCTAAGGATTGAACCTAGTACCTCACATGTACTATGCAAGCACTCTGCCACTGAGCTACAGCCTCAGCCTTCCCTACCCTTATTTCTAATCCTCAAGAGGCTCACTCTTCCTCCTGAAGAAACTTTCAGGGAAATTTCCCTTGTCTCTAGGCAGAAAAGCGAAAGTTTCTACACCCAAGGACAGAAGAAAAAGTCTGACAGAGGCCCAAGATGCTAGGACAGCCTCTTTATTCCAAGATAAAGCACTTTGTCGAAATAATGTGCATTTTCAAAAGATCAATGGTGCTTATTACTGGGTGGTGGGATTACAGGTAATTGGTATTTTTTATGATTTTCGGCATTTTCCTAAATGCCTACAACAATGTATCATCCTTAATATGATGAGATTCACTGGGGTCTTACCTAATTACAAAAGCATTTTGTGCTCAATACAGAGAACTTGGAAAACATGAAGGAAAAAAGTCCCCTTAATTACACACAAAGAAACAGCTGTTAACATTTTGGTATGTGTCTTTCCAGACTTTTCTCAATGCAGAGATGCCTCATTTTCGTGATCTGGGAAAAAAGTAAACATTTAAGAGACAAAGCCTTATTTCTTTAGTCTTCAAATTTTATTTCTGCTTTTAAACAGCAACTAACAGTTTGGAAATGTCCCTAACAGCAAGGGCTCGCCCCATGCATTCCAGGAGACTCCCCCAGTCAGGGCTGGGGTCCAGGCTCCAGGAACTCCCCCTCATCCACACCAGCCATAGGGCCTGTTTTCTCTCTGGGGACTTGGGACAGAAGAGGATGTCCAGTTAGGGGGGGAAGGGTGGGACTAAGGGATTGCTGTGGGGAAGAGCTGGGCTCAGACACAGCTGCCTTTGTTAGTCTTGGGATATCTGGGGATTTGGTAGCATGCTCAGACTGCAGGAGAGCTCCGAAAAGGGCTCCTGAACGCTTCCCACCTCACTGTCCCTGGATTCCTGGGCCAGCCCTCAGTGCCTCCAGCCAGATCAGCACACTGCCTTCAGCAGACGGCCCCTGGTAGTCTGTGGTACTCCAGCATGCCGTGGAGGGCTAGGCTCACTTCAGGGAAGCACCCTCCCCACCACCCCTCCCAGCACAGGCAGAGTGGAGAATCAGTAAGGTGACGAGGATTCAGACCTGAGAGTGTCCCCACCATCTCTTGCCACAGGGCTTGGGAACCAACTGTACCAACCCCTTACCAACTCTCACCTAAAAGAGAATAAGAGTACAAGGGAATCTCTCTGTGACTTGGAAGGGCAAACCTGGCATTTAAACCCCAAGCATGGTGGGCATTTGCTGAGCCCCCAGGCTGGAGGCAGCTCAATGCATGCACTAAAGCAGCAGGGGCAACTCAGCTGGGAGGGTAGACGCCCACAGGGCTGGATCTATCCTCCCCCCACTGCCATCCACACCCATGGTAACCATGGAAACATAACCACCACCACCCCTCCTGCCAGCTGCCTGGGTGCAGGCAACCAGGTCTGGCCTACCTCCTCCAAGCCAATGCCTGAACTAATGCCAGGCTGGCCATGGAGTGGTTGCAGGAAGAACCGGGATTGGGTGATTTGGTCAGTCCAGGTGCCAGCACAGCTTGGGAGGGCTACCACAGGAGCCTCCACACCTTGCTGCCTGGGGCTGGGGTCAGATGGGGCTTAGTGAGCCAGCACAGTGGCTAGCAGAGCCAGCCGGATGGCCCCAGATGCCCTCTGCCTGCAGGCTAACAGCTACTGTGGGGCAGTAGCCCTTGCTGCAGCAGCAGCAGCCTCTGGGCCTCATTGAGGGGGCTCTCTGGCTGCTGGTCTGCCTGTACAGGCAGCTCGGCCAGCCCTCCAGGGCTTAGGATATACCGATAGTCACTGGGGGTGCCACCTACTGCCCCCATGCCACTGATATCCCCAGCCCTGCTGCTGGGCTGATCCCCACAGGGCAGCTCTAGGCTGCCTTCCTCAGTAGGCTGCTCAGCTCTCTCGATGTTGATGTACAAGGGGTCCTGGCTAGTGGACAGGACAGACAGGTGGCCTAGGATGTTTTCCAGTTCCATTCGCAGACATGTGAAGCTTGGGCGCTGCTTTGGGTCAGCACTCCAGCATTGGTACATGAGATCATACCTGGGGCGGAGAGAAAGGTAAGGGAAGATAGTGGCCCTTCCTTCAAAAACAGAGGTTCCTTAATCATATGGCACTGAGATTAAATATATATATATATATATATATATATTTAACATACTAGTATATAGGGCTTACTATGTATCAGGCCCTCTTCTAAGTATTTTACACTTACTAAGTTATTCAGTTCTCATAACATCTATGAAATAAAGCAATCCCTAGCCTGCAAATGTGGAAACTGAAGCACAGAGAGGTTAAGAACCTTAACAAGGTCACCCAGAAAGGAAGGAAGAGTTATGATTCTTGAAGCAGATGGGTGGCTCCAAAGTTCCTCCTAAGTTGCTTTGGGAGGTAATACTAAGAATGTTTTTGTCTTGCAGAGAGATGGTTGTTCTTTGTTGTTGTTTTTTTGTGATGCTGAAGGTGAAACCTAGAGCCTCCCACATGCTAAGCAAGTGCTCTGCCACTGAGCTATATCCTCAGCCCTTTTTATTTGATTTTGAGACAGGGTCTTATAAAGTTGTCCAGGAAGGTCTTGAGAGTAGTTGTCCTTACAGGCCTGTGCCACCATGCCTAATACCAGGGTTGTTTTTATGGGGTGCATTTGAGCACTCAGATCCTCATGAGGTAGCACTCACTCAGGTATTCTGAAATCCTCATTGTATGTGGATACCTTTGAGAATCTGAGAAAAGCTTCTAGCCTCCTTTCCCTGGCAAGAATACTTTTGCATACTATTTCAGAAGCCTTACAGATTCCCTGAAGCCTAAGCAATGACTGAGGCAGGGGAAAAACAACAGCAGCAGCAACAACAACAAAAACCCTCAAAAAACCTAATGGGAAGGGGCTGAGACCACAACCAAAGCAAATGTCTGACTCTTGCCTATGTTCAGGACAAAAGATCCAAGCACTCACAGCACTAGCCCTCCTGAGAGGGGATCCCAATGATGAGAAGAATCATGCCAGACCCCAAGCAGGCCGTGGGAATGGTCCAGGGCCAGGGGTACACGGCCAAACCAGGACACATTCTCAAGGGTATGGTAGGTGCCAACTGGCACTTGGCCATCAGGCTGCCTGGTGGGAGGCCAGTATCTGCCCACCCACCATTGACAATACCAGTTCCAGCCTGGGAAGAGGCAGGCTACAGCTTCAGGGAGACATGAGCTTCAAGTCTCTACCATGTCCTGAGCTCTAGAGCTCTACCATGTTCCTGCCCTCAGGTGCAGGCGTGGCACACATACAGCCCAGGCTTTGGGCACTTCAAATCCACTGCCTCTACCTATCCCTCTGGAGGTCCACCCCACAGCAACAAAAGGAGCACATCCCTGCCCCCCTCATCACTGTGGACTCTCCTGTGGTGCTAGCAAAAGGTCCTTGAGGTCTCAGGGACGCTCTGGCTTGGATGGGATTGGTGAGTAAGACTAGAACAAATCAATCAGTTGATTTCATGGTTGAGGGCACATGTTCTAAAACCACAGGGATCTAGGTTCAAAACCAACTCATTCATTTCATACCTGTGGACCTTGGCCATGTTACTTAACCTCTTTAATCCTATTTCCTCACCTACAAAATGGGAATAACAGTTTCTTCCTCATAGGGCTAGAGGAAGATTACCTGAAAGAATACCTAAAGTGACCAGCTAATGTTAGTAACACGTCATCTTGTCACCAAGGTTGAATAACATTACAGTAGGCAGTATCACCCTGCTCTCAAGGACCTAGGACTTGAAGCAAGGAAAGGAGACAGTTTTCTTTTTCCCAAGATCTCAGGTCCCTTCAACTTCCTCAAGAGGAGACCAAGACCAAGAAAGGAACCCAACCTCCCACTCCTTGCCATGCAGTGAGGAAGCAGCCCAGTTTTTCCCATGCTCTGTGCAGTTTTATTTGTGGGGAAGAGAGCTCAGCCCAGGAGGTTTGCTTAGACTAGCTGGGTCCCAAGAAAAAGGAAGGGGCAGTTGTGGGGAGAAGGTGACAGGGAAAATTGCTCTGCTCAACTCTGTGCCTCTGTCCTTGAGATTCCTGGTTTTCCCTAGAAACTGGAGAAAATAGAGTGATAGAAAAAGGCTGGAGTGAGGAATATGGGATAAGAAAGGGGGAAAAGAGAACAGAAAGGTGGTGGAAGAATAGGGAGTATGGGGTGGAGGTCAGTATTCCCTCTAACTACAAGGACATTCCTACTAAAAACAACAACAACAAAAAAAGTCCAGCTGAGGTTCTGAGCTCCTCATTGGGCCAGCAGCTGTGTGGCAGCCATTAGCCAAAATCCTAGATTCCCTGTTTCTTTCCTTTTTCTTTTCCTTTCTGCAGTCCCCTTCCCAGGGTACTCACACGTCCTCCATACACTCCGGAGGCTGTTTCAGGCGATTCCCGCCGATGAGGTAGTTGTAAATCTCAGCGTTTTCGATGCCAGCATATGGTGTCTGCCCACGAGTCATGATCTCCCACATGGTCACTCCAAAGGCCCACTGGGAGTTTAGGGAGGAGGTGTCACTGGGCTTCCGAATCAGGCAGAGCCATAGCTCTGATGCAAGCACATCGTGGGGATCAGGGGCCTCATAACTAGTCAGCCAAAGCCCAGAGAGCAGAACTAGACAGGCCCTTAAGGGTTGTATAGTCTACCCACATGGTAGTCCATACCACTTGTATTACCACCAAGCCTCATTGTGCCACCCTGCTCACCACATCACTGTGTACAGTATACAGGTTGTCAGCCAAGCTCTCCAGGGCCAGCCACTTGACAGGCAATTTGGAGGCACAGCCCTGACGATAGTAGTCCCCACTATAGATTTTTCGAGAGAGTCCAAAGTCAGCCACACACACTGTCATGTCCTCTGCCAGCCTGTGAGGAATGTTGGAGGACAGGGTCAGCCTTCCCCCATACTCACAGACTTACTAAAGCCAGTATACCTTTGCTTGCAGGCTATCCCCATGCATAGCAGGTACTGTCCCAGGCAGGAGCAGTCAGCTGGCTCCTCTTGGCACTACCTGCTATCTCCCACCCCTGAGCCCTCCAGAATTCCTACATGCAATTTCGAGCAGCCAGGTCTCGGTGGATGAAGTTCCGGGAGCTCAGGTACTCCATGCCACAGGCAATGTCCACCATGAACCGGATCAGGGTCTGGAGGGGCAGGTTCTGGTAGGCAGACAGGGCAAGCTCAGGCTGGACCTCCCTACCCAGGTAGGGCAGGACGAATGGGATTCCCTGGCCAGAAAGCCTAAAGACTGTCCTCAGAATCACTGAAAGGAAGGAAAGGGGATGGAGGATCTTCCCAAGGCAAGGAAATTTTGGCAAGTGTGAGAAAGCCTGAAAGCCAAGACTACTACAGCTTGGGACGCCAAAGTCTCTTTTCCCAGAAAGGCCCTTGCCCAGCCTAAAATTCTCAGCCTAAATTTTGTAAGGGTAAAGAAAGCTACCTTAAATGGAGTCAAAACCTCACCCCTCCCTTTTCCTAACAGCTCCATCAGCACTGCCTACCAAGGCCCTTCTCTCCCAGTGTCTGGGTCCTATTCTTGGCTTTGTTCTCCTATCAGTTTCCTCCTGGCCACTCCCACCCCAGACACTCACAAAAGGGTTCTCTCCAATCCGGGAAGCAAGCAGGAAGGCGTGCAGGTCCCCATGCTTCATGAAGGGTAGGATGACCATGGGGATGGGGAGACGGCCTTTAGCCCTGCTCCGGAGGCTCACCCCTAGAACAAGGGAGAATCAGGAGCTGGGTACATGGAAGGTCAAAGGCAACCTCAGGTGTCTACATTAATCCCCACCTGCTAGGTCCCACCTCTAAACCTGGCTCTGCTACTTCTTTCCACAGGGTTCCACTCTGGCATGGGGACTGTCCAAGAATGGTCTGGCTACTCTTCCTAGATCCTTGGAAAATCTTCCCTGCCCTCTCTTTCTCCACCCACAGGAATGGTCTTCATATCTAGACCTTTGGTACAGGGTCTGCAAACTATGTTCCTTACCTGGAGCAAGGTCAGATTTTAGCTGGGACCCTCTTTGCTAATTTTGTCTCTGGCTTACCAGGTAAAGCCAAATTTCTCTCCTACGGGGTGCCCTCTCCTGTTGGTGGAGCATCTTTTTAGCCCTATTCTATATTTGCTTCCTCCAAAATCAGCTTACCAACAAGCTTGGCCACATGAGGATGGTCAAATTCTTTCATGCAAGCTGCTTCTCTGAGGAATTCTTCAATGTCACTTGAGGCAATGATGTCAGCTGGGAAAAATGAATGGGGAATAAGGATGAAACAAACATGCCCCCAGTTCCAACCCAAGCCCAAGCTCAAGCCTCGTAGGTGTCATCCTTCAGATGTCCTGAGCTTCACAGGGGGCCCAGGAAACAGCTTGGCCATGAGCAGAAGAATCCCTGTAGAGTGGAGCTATCTAACAATTTTTCCACTTATGAATGTCTTCCCTTTGGTTTGAACAGCCTAATAGTTCAATGAACCATAGCTGTAACACCCAAGAGTGAACTCAGAGGATAGTTACTCCTGACAGCAGAGAGCAATGCTGGGGCATGAATCTTTGTGTGGGTTTATGCTTGTGAATTATTCACGTGGTACAGACAGCATACATTTAGTATTGACTAGCTCATCTTGGAAAATCTTGGGTCAAAGCAGAGCCTGTTCCAGGACCTGTCATCCCTTTTACCCTCCCTTGTGAGGCCATCTCTCCACAACTATGATTCTCCACTCACCTTTTAGCATCTTTACAGCCACTTTTACAAAGGAGCCATCTTCCTGCTTCAGCTGGGCCTCCCGCACTGAACCAAACTCTCCTAGGAACCAAGTCAAATGAGGGGGAGTCTCCTTGCCACCCTGCCTCCCAGGTGATCCTCCACAGGGACACAAAATCATCAGACTGGAGCACCTGGAGGCTTCCTTGCCTCTCACCAAAGTGGAGCATGCTGGAAGTGGCTCCTCAGCCCTCCCTATCCTCAGCAACCATTCCCTCTAACAGCCCTAACTCAAGAGACAATGAGAATATTTTGATTATAGGAACTAACCCAAATCCATACCCTCAAAGTGACAGGAGCAACCAAACCCATCAGAGAAGGCAAACTCCTGCCAACCCCGCACAGACCACACACCTTTGCCCAACATCCGGCCTAGGGTGAACTGCTGCTCCGGGATGAGCACATCTTCCAGTTTATCCTTCAGTTCATCGCTGATGCCCAGGCTGTCCACTGTGGGGGAGGTGATAAAGGGGTAAAGTTCTGATTCCCAGTCCAAACTCAGCCTGCTTCTTCACCCCTGTCCTCCTGCCCCCGCCCCCAACCTCAGCAGTAGAAACTTAGCTCTCCCACTGTGGGGGTGGTGAGCTCTAGCAAGTTAAGTCTGTGTGTCTTTTTCACTGTTCTGTACTTGGGACAACACATTCAGACCTATTGGGCAAACTAATGAGTGGTAAAAGAATGCAGATGGGGTACAAGACAGCCCATTTTTTCCTCCTATGATCTTCCACCACTCACGTGTGGCCTCAATGCGCTCAGGCCTTTCTCGATTGAAGGACCGGGCTGCCCGAAAATGAACGGCTGGCTCCCCTCGGGCCATGACACTGTCAAAGGCTTGCCTAAAGGGAAACCCAGGATTTGGGGTCAGCTCCAATGCCTTTTGTAACCACCTGCCTCTCCTTCCACATTCCCACTCCCTTACCCAAACCGTGTCTCCTTCCGCCTCTTTCGAAGCAGGATGAGGGCCAGTGCAGCAGCTGTCACCAGAGCTGTCAGCACACCCAGAACCACAGGCACCCAGGATGTGCGGCTGTGAGGGTGGCCCTGCTGGCCTGTGAGAGGGAGAGACACTGGCATAAGCTAGGCTGACACCAATGAGTCCCTTCAGAACTTTCCCTGGACAGTCACCTGGCCCATTCAAGAGGCTCCCTTAAGTCAGTAGGGCCCAGGTGAAAGAGGATCCAGAGGAAGATCCAAGAATTCCTACCTGGACCTTGACAGGCCCTATAGTGTGACCAACGTGTCACCTACGCCAGTTCTGGGGCAAGGGAGGAAAATGAGATATAAATACCAATCCTGTCTAAACTAATTGACCGAGTTTGGGAACTTACTGGGAGCCACCAGCCACCTCCCACCAGTCTAGGTAGAAATCCCTGATCTCCCACCCCTTCCCCCTCACCTGCATGGTCGTGAGAAGAGATCACCAATGGCTGACTCCAGGGCCCACAGCCAACTGCATTGGAGACGCACACACGCACCATCAGATCCTTCAGGGGATTCCAGCCTGTCAGATTGGCCCTAGTCCCCTCCACAGTCAGCTCATCCTGTAGCCAGAAAAAACCCCACCCACACTGAGCTTAAGAAGGCCTCCAGCTGGGGGTAGGACAGAAAAAGGTCTAACAAGGAACAAGGGAGCCTAGGGGCACTGTGAGAGCAGGGGCCAGGAGCACACAGCCTTCTGGGAGTCACCACATTCCTGTTCCAGGCTGCAGAACAGAGGCCTCTCCAGAACACCAACAAGGCTCAGCACAGGTGGGGGATGGGAGGTGCTTGGGCTGGGATAAAGCCTTATCTGCACCCTCCCCCGGTTGATTCAGGAATGTGCTTCCTGCTTTACATACAAAGTGGCCAGAGGATGCAATCCCAAAAGGAGACAAAATCCAATAAAGAGAGGAGTTTTCTGGGGTGTGGGGAGGAGAAAGGCATTCCCTGTGATGGTGGGACGCCCAGGCCCAGGCATGCTGGAGTCAGCCACTCTGAAACTCTTAAAGGCCTCAGGAACTGGACAGAGCAGCAAAAGTGGAGAGGTTTGTCTTTTACCTGGGTTCCATTGTCTTGAATCCAAAACACTTTATAGGGGCCTAGGGGACCTTCCAAAGGGCCCTCAGGGATCACTTCTTCCCACTCCAGGATGAGGCCTGAGTCTGTGCGGATGGCATGGAGGTTCTGGGGAGCGCTGGATGGGGCTGTACCCAAAGAGAAAACATCAATAAAATCCCTAACCTTCCCACTATCACTATCCCATGAGGACCTTTGGAACCAGCCGCCAAGAGCTGAACAGCTGAGAGGAATAGTTTGGGGAAGGGCTCACCTCCTGGCTGACAGCTCTTACCCATTGCTGGGGAAGAAGCATAAGTCACTGGCAGGACAGGCAGCCCCTCAGAAGAGAAGTACCTCTTCATCACCATGGTTACTGCCTCACCCCCTCCCACCTGACCTACCACCACAGCCCCCTCTCTCAGCCAGTTCAGCTTCCTTGCAACTGCCAGAGAACATCAAGCCAGTTCCTGCCCTCCTGTCTTCGGACTTGCTTTGCTCTCTCCATGCAGTGACTTCCCTCCAAATATTTACATGGCTTCTTATCCTTCAGGCCTCACTTTGATCTCTTTAGGGGGTTTTCCTTGGCCACCATGAGCACTCTTTTTTTTTTTTGGTACTGGGCATTGAACTCACATCCCCAGCCCTATTTTGTGTTTTATGTAGAGACAGGGTCTCACTGAGTTGCTTAGCGCCTCACCATTGCTGAGGCTGGCTTTGAACTTGCAACTCTTCTGTCTCATCCTCCCAAAGTGCTGGGATTACAGGTGTGCACCACCACACCCAGCCCATGAGCACCTTTTATTACCCCATTACCTGATCTTTTCCAGTTTGTTTCTGTTCCACCCACAAAGAACTAGATGCAAAGCTGTATATAGTGGTGTGCAGCAGCAGCTCTCAAGAAGTGTTGGCTGAATGAGGCCTGAACCTACATTTCAGGTAGCCTCTCCCAATCAACTCTATTCAGAACTTGAGCCAAACTTGCTCTGTAAGTCCCTTACCTAGACCCTTTGTCTGAAAGGGCACCCAGTCAGCATAGGGAGAGGGCCCCAAGGCATTGGTACAGCGCACCCTGAGGCTGTAGTTGGTGGCAGGCTCCAGATCCCGGAGCAGGCAGGTAAAGGGTGGTACAGGGACCACTACAGCCAGGACCTCCCAGTCTCCTGGGGCCTGTGTCACCTACAGAAAAGCAGAAAACTAGTTAGTGTGGGAAGAAAGTTCCTAAGGCCAATAAGTTAAGATGGAAGATGGGCTAGGTATGGTAGGGGAACTGGAATGAACGCTTTTTCTAAGTCTACCAGCAAGCATGAAAAACCTGTCCCCTCCCACCTGCCACTACCCTGTATTGCAGAAGGCTCTGCAGCTCTGCTCTGGTGTTGCAGATACTCTTCCTTTTGCTTAGAGTGACCTGCTCTTCCTAGCAAAGCCCTACTCATTGTTTAAGACTCAGTGCAAATATCACTTTCTTGGTGAAAGCTGTTCTTAGTTACTCCCCAAAACTCCTCTTGTCCATCTTTACTTGGTTCTTAAGTGTTCCACAGCACTTGCCACTTATTATTACATGCCATCCCAAAGTTTCAGAGATTCTCAAGGGGAGAGAAACTGGGAGCCTAGGGGTACCTTGAACCAGTCTCTCACCTTACATTTTGGGGGCCCAGGACCAGAGTACAAACAGATCCATATACTGTATACTTAAATATTATAAATCAAGATGGACGTGGTGGTGCATGTCTATAATCCCAGTGGCTTGGGAGGCTGAGGCAGAAGGATCACAATTTCGGGACCATCCTCAGCAACCTAGCAAAGTTCTAAGCAACTTAGTGAGACCTTGTCTTGGAAAAAAAAAGTGAGGGGCTGGGGATGTGGTTCAGTGGTTCAACATCCTGGGTTCAATCTCCAATACCAAAGGGGAAAAAAATTATAAATCAGATAACATTTTTTTTTTGTAGTGCTAGAATTGAACCCAGGACTTTGCACATTATGCAAATGCCGTGCCACCAAACTACCCCCCAGTCCTATCTAACAAACTATTAAATAATTTCTTCTTTTTTTGGGTACCGGGGAATTGAATTTGGAGCGCTTTACCATCATGCCATATCCCTAGCCCTTTTCGTTTTTTATTTTGAGACAGTCTCACTGAATTGTTTAGGGGCTAAGTTGCTGAGGCTGGTCTCAAACATGCAATACTGCCTCAGCCTCCTGAGTCACTGCACCTGACAATAATTGGTATCTTGATACCTTGAGAAATAAGACTTCAAAACCACCTGGAAGATCAAGTTTACATTTATAATTCTCCAAATCCTTGGAGATCCAAATTATGGTGTGGGGGCACTGGAAGAGCTGGGCAAGACCCAGGCAAGGGTCTATACCATGAAGAGACTCACATGCACAGGTGTGGACAATGTTGTCTGCACACCCAGGCTCTATTCCCATCCCCCCACAACTAGCTGCCCCTACGGTTTATAGGTGTACATATCACATAATGCTCCACCTTTGGGAGGATGGACCTGAAAGAGGCCCACACAGGCCCTGGGTTCAGAGCTGGGGCAGTCAGGGCAATAGGTACTGAATATGTACAGTATGGTGTGGCAGAAAAGACAATCTGGGTAGACTTGTCTGCTCGGCTCTGCAGACTCTTTCCCCAGGGCAAGGGGCAAAGGAGAGCCAGAGTGGGGTCCTCCAAAGGTGGAACCCAAAGTAGGGACCCCTCCGGCCCAGGGAACTGCTTAGAAAAGTTTCAAAAGGTTCTCAGTAAATCCCTTTAGGATAAACAAATGAAAATAAGTAAGCTGGCACTGCCCCTTGGTTGTGGTAAACCTTATCCACCTATTCTACCCTCCAGTGCTTAGAACCCCTTCTGGTCCTCTTGTTCTTCCCTTTGGCATAGGGGTAGGGGCATGAAAGTGCAGACTATCAGATGAATCAAAAGTTTTCACCCAGAAGAAAAACTCTTCCAGATCAGTGGTAGAACACTTGCCTATCAAGGACAAAGCCCTGGGTTCAATCCCCAGCAACACACCACACACACACACACACACACACACACACACACACAATTCTTTTCTTCCAGGTACCCCAAATCTGCGAAAATCTGCAAAAATCTGCTTTCCAGCCTAAAGAATGCACAGGCTTGAGTCAATCTGCAGTCTTTTAGTTGCCAGAGTTGAGAAAGAGAGGCTTGGGCTATTGATGATTAGGAAGAGCACCTGAACAGTGCTGCAGACCAAGCCCTGTTAACAGGTCTAGTAAACACTGTCACAAACTGCCATGCAATCAGAATGAGCATGCTCAGTTCAGGGAAGTCTGTTGGGCCCATCTCAGCTTACCTGGACTGTACAGGATTGGAGCACAGCTCGGCCATCAGCACCTGGCATCCAGGCCACGCTAGCATTGCTGCTGGAGAGCTTCGTCACTGTGATGTTAAAGGGGGCTGCAGGCAATGCTGTAGATGGGGACTAAGAGTCAGTGCCCGGTAAGAATGAGAGGAGGGAGGGAGGAAGAGGCATGGGAGTCAAGCCTTGAGTTACCCTTAGGGCCTGGGACACTCCCAACCTAAAGGCTGCTACTCAGCACTCCTGGGACACAGTGGTACACAAACCAGGTAACCAGTAGGGGATGGCTGCTCATACTGGGAAAGTGCTTAGGCTGTAGAGGTTATCATCTCCCTCTCTGAAACGAGGGGCACTGACCAAAGAATAAGACCTTATGTGGAGGCAGTACCTGGGGTCTAGGAAACTACAAAGAAGAAATAGGCAGCTGCTCTTAGCCGCAGACAAGCTCCTCCACACTCGTGCTTCCTACCTCCCTCTGCTCCTCTCTTCTGCGCACCAGCCCTTTGGGTCTCTATCATCTGCTAGGCTCCTCCCCGCCCCCATTCCCTCCACCAGAGTGTCAGAAACAAGGTTGGGCTGGAGCCTTGACCATTTCCTGCTGGCTCCTTCTCTCCCTCCCTCACAAGACTCTGCTTGGTGATGGGAAATCTGCTGTGACGTCAGGATTCTATTCTCGTCTCAGCCCTGGCAGGGTCTCAGGTGCTCCCACTAGTAATGGGAGCTTTGCCAATTAATTACCCCTCATCTGGGGATCTCCAACAGGACTGAGGAAAGCTGGCACGACCCTGGTCTCATCTACCTGCCTCTGCCTCTAGTACTCCTACCTTGAAGGTGAACAATAGCTGGGCGAGAAGAGGCCAGGCCTTTTCTGTTGTGAGCTTCACAGGAAAACTCTGTTCTCTGGGTCACACCTGGGGCCAGAAAACCTCAGTTAGTCCCCCTCACCAAGCAGCAATTCCCACTCAGTGTGGGACTGAGGAAGGGGGACACTCAGAATCTGGCCTGAACATCCTAGAAGTCCCTCCAGCCAAAGGAAGGGCCTGGACAGTGGGGTGTGGTGGAACGGAACAAGGATTTTGAATCCAATGAGCTTGGATGGGGCTATTTTCTCATCTCCCAAATGCTAGAACTATGAGAATCAGGTAATTTAAGTGAAGTGCATGGTGCACAGTAAGCACTTAAGAGATGTTATAGGGCGCCTCCCACCTCAATCCCACCTCCCACAGACAGCCAGAGCTGCATCCCTTGTCCCTTTTCTGGCCACCCCTTTATGTGCCTAGCAGAGCCCTTTTGTTTGCTCTGTGCCCTGTCATTGTTGTATTTGCAGATTCTTTGCCTTGCAATAGTTCTCAGTTCCTTATGCATGTGTCCTGTCTCCCCAATTACCCTGAATTCTTTGGAGGAGGTGGAAAGGTAGCTTCTATTTCCTTTGTATTTCCTCCATCCCCTGTGGTGCCCAGCACAGTGTGGTGTGTGTAGTAGGTGTTTAGTGAGTGCTTATTATCAAGTTGGCTGCCTGAGGGTCCTAACCATGCACATCAGGAGGGAAGGAACCAAACACCCCCTCTGAACAGGCCCCGTCCTCCCTTCCAACAAGTCCTATAATCTACCTCTTCTCCAGATTCAAATGGCTAGGGACTAGACAGATCAGAGTCCCTTTCCTCCCACCTTCTAGACCATGAAACCAATCTCAGACTCTCTTTTTTAATGGGTTCAAGCCTTAACTAGAAAAAATAAACTTATAGTTTCACAGATCAGTGAGCCTCACAAGTATGTGACAGATGAGCCTGCATACTACCGGGCCCAGGCTGGTGTGCAGGTGTGGCTGCTTTGAGTCTAACTGTGCAGATGTATGGAAACATATAGTTGTTTGGGAAAATGTCTGGAAAGAGCCATGAAGGGAGGAGGCCCCTGTATCTTTGTGCTGGCCTCTGTCCCCCCTTAACTCTCCTGCCATTTCCCTCGGCAGCCTGAGAGTCTTGTCTTCTCAGTGTCTGCCAGACACTCCTCCCTAGCTCTGCGTGGGCTGATTTCTGGCTCCTTCCCTAGGGAGGGTGGGGGGGAAGGGTGCCCCTGGTCTCACACAATTCATCTCCCAGGGCCAGCTATGCATGTCCAAAACTGCTGAAAGCCAGGCAAGGAGGCCCCAACACCTTCCTTGAGTACACACAGCAGGACTGCCACTAATCAGCCCACCTAGTCAGCCTAGCACACCTGTCTAATGAGCTCAGCAATAGTGCAGCTCACGCACCCAGGCACGCGGGTTTGCTCTGGACACTCACAATAGCAAACTCTGTGATTTAGACAGATTCCAGCTCTGCCAGGCACACTACATGCAAGAACTCAGCTTATTCCCTTCTTGAAGCCCCTCCTGAGGCTGCTCACCTGTCACATTTAAAACAGAGGGAGAGGGAGCAGGACCTCCAATCTTCGTGCCTCCTCTCCACCAGATAATGGTAACAGGTTCAGGGGGACCCACAGCCTCACAAGACAGTTGGAAAGGGGCATTGGGTGGCACTGCCAGATCTTTTGGCTCTACAGTGAAAAATGGCACACCTAGGGAGAGAAGGGGATTGAGGAGTGAGTCTTTCTACCTTATAGCTTCCAAATACCCGAATCACAAGTTCAAGTTCATCAGAAGTCCTCTATGCAGAAAGTCCCCACAGGCCTCTTATGAGTAGGTCAATCACAGAACAAGCATCAAGCTTGGGGGGCAAGGGTGTATTTTTATATCAGCTTCCATAGGAATCTCTTTCCCGCAGCCCCCTTGGGTGAGGCAGATTCTGCTGCTGGCCCCCACACTCCCTCAAAACCTGCTCTGAGAGCTCTTCTCAGAGGAAGAGAGAAGGCTGGGGGTAGGGAGTAGGGGGAGGAGCATATAGGGAGGGAGTGGGTGGGAGCTTTACAGCAGAGTTCTGCTGGCAGGCCCCAGCTCCTGTTCAGGGCCCTTTGTTACTTTCTTAGTCACTTTGTTTTCCAGGGCTGAAAGGCTCTGAGCTCTCACAGCTGTGGAACCTCCCTCCCCTCCCCCACCCCTCGCCTGCCTGGCTGGTAGGGCCACTTGGCAGAGCAGGGTCCAGCCTCAGATGGGTGCTTGAGAATTGTTCAGATAAATGAAACAGACTGCACTCCATAGGTTGTGGATCCCAATTGCCCCTTTGATTCTTAGATACCCAGACTCCAGCAAGTAGGGTCTTTTGATGGGTGGACTTAGAGCCTGGTGCCATCCGGCCCCATAGGGCTGTGGGGCAGCCTAGCTTCCATTGCATTTTCTCTGCAGAGGTATGGTCACTAGTAAACAACACCTGCTACAGGCCAACACATCCCTGTGGCTCTGCCTCCTCACCTTCTACCGTGAGCCACACTGGCTGTGAGATCTCAATTTCTTCTCCATCCTCTACCTGGCACCAGTACCGGCCTGCATCAGAGCGCTCCACTGACTTCAGGCTGTGGAAACAGGACAACAGGCTTGCTTCCCGAGGTCAAGAAGGGCAGCTCTGCTGGGTAGACTTGACAGATTTAGCCTACCCCACTTCTGGAAGAAGGTTCCAGAGGTTGTCAAATTTAAAAACCAGAGACCAATATTGTGATGCTTGAAAAAATAAATAAATAAAAACCACAGACCTCTGGGCCTCAGCACAGCCCCCAACTCCCGAGCCCTAAGAAAAAAGCACAGGTTGCACCCAGGATGGCATCCCACACCTTCCCCCACAATCCTGCACCTGAGGAAGCCAATCCAGTGCTGCTCGCTGACAGAGATGTACATCTGGTCCAAACTTTGGACCACAGCCCCGTCCTTCACCCACTGTATCTCAGGCTCCTCCATCCCTTCCACGCTGCAGTTGAGCTTCACTGGCTGCCCCTGAGACACTGTTAGCTTCACCGGGGCTCCTACGAGCTTCAGGCCTGAGGGGTGGTGGGAAGGAGAACGTCAGCCTGTTTGAGGTTGCCCTGTCTCTGGAAATATTTCCCATTCTCTTCCAGAATGTAGCTTCTGCATTAGAGGGCTCATTTTCAGCCAGTGCCAAGGAAACAACAGCAGGACAGTGGGAGGACAGGAAACCTGGACTTGTGTTGGGGGAAGAGGCAAGAAAGGTCTCCAGGTACCTTTTCTGTCACTGCCAAATTTCCCCTAACTCTAAGTAAGGACCTCTTCCCCACAGCTCCCTGCTGCCCAAACACCAAAAAGAAGGCAATCTGGGCTCAAACAGTGGGAAGCTGTCAACTCCTGGGGCAGGTAATACCCTGGGAATGACTGCTACACCCAACCAGTGCAACAGGCTGTCAGCTGCCAGCTATCCACCCAAGGTGTCAGCCTAGCCCTGAATTGCTGCCAGCACCCCCTGCACCCCACCCTGCCAAATGAAGGAAGACTGAGGAAGGGAAGGAGGGGGTGCTCCCCTGAAGTGGAGAACATATGGCCGCAAAACCACGTCAGATCAAACACATGGCAGCCTTCCTGGCAGGCGCCTGCTCTATTAATACCTGCATGTGAGCAGGGGCGGTGCTAGGAAGGTGGGAGGTAGAAGGGAGGTATGGGGCCCTGAGCAGGAGGTCCCTGAACCACTGTCACATCAACAGGACCCACCTACTTGACCCACCTACCCTCTGTGCATGCACATAAACACACACACACACACACACACACAAACATCTCTCCTGGCCTCTGGCATGTTTTTAAGTAGATAAGCAGGGGAAGTATCTGCAGAGCTGAAGCCCAGTCCTGCTTCTTCCTGCCCTTTGCTGTGCAACTCTAGGCAAATTCCTGGGCTCTTTGAGCATCAGCTTGTAAATACTTGTCACCTTCTTCTCTTTCCTTTCCCATCCCATCCCTCCCCTGAAAGACTGATAAGGCAGGAAATGTTGTCTCAAGAGAAGGTGCCAGCCCAGTGGCTGCTATCCTGGCCTGTGTCTCTATTATACTCCTTTCATCCAGCATCAGTCACAGGACAAGGAGAGTAGCCTCACAGCAGTCCCAGAGGTGTGTACTGAGAACTTGGGGAGCAAGATGCTGCATGGAGCACTCCCATCACCAGTAAATGCCTGAGTGGCTAAGTGGGAACACAAGGCTAACCCCCACAAAGACCAGAAACCTTGCCCCGGCCCAAGCTCTCCAACATTCTGCGTTTCAGGAAGCCCCGAGAGCACAGGAACTACAGCAGGACCAGATGATTTTGCGACTGGGCACCCTCACTCACCCTGTATCTAAAAGGTAGGCGGGTGCCCCTGGGGTGCTCAGTCCCAGACCCTGTGGTTTCAGAGAGGGACCTTCGTGTGTGCGGCGGGCAGAACGAAGTCCCCAAAACTGGGGAAGGGAAGCAAACAACTAGGCGGGAAAATCCAGTTCCAAACACCCCCGCTGACCACACATCCCACACCCCACAACAGTCACCCCGCCAGAAGAGCTCTGGGCGCTAGAAAGTTGGGGGCGGGGACCCCGACCAGAGATCTGGCAGCGAACATAGTGCTGCGCCCCAAACCTTGGCTCTCCAGCTCCGGTCCCCCAACCCAAGTCTACTGCTC
The DNA here is from genome assembly GCA_004024805.1 of Geosciurus inauris. Classification (NCBI taxonomy): domain Eukaryota; kingdom Metazoa; phylum Chordata; class Mammalia; order Rodentia; family Sciuridae; genus Geosciurus; species Geosciurus inauris. The sequence goes on along the minus strand of PVHX01013434.1, from coordinate 8,430 downwards.
GCGAGGCCCGGGTCTCACTCGGTTGTGGTCCCTGGGCTCCGACCCTCAGCCGCGCCCCTCCGCAGTATCCCGCTTTCCGCCACATCGCGAGCCAGACCCTACCTGCGGCCGCCGACTCCGGAAGCAGCAGAGAGGCCAGACCCACCAGCAGTAGCAGCGGCGGCGGCGGCGGCGGCGGCAGCGGCGGGAGCTCCAGCAGCCCCATGCTCCGCCTCAGCGCCATCGGCGGCGACGCCGCACCATGCCGGGCCGGGCCCGGGAGCGTGGAGAGGAGGGAAGAGAAGGAGGAGGAGGAGGAGGAGGAGGGCCGCGGGAGGAGCCGGGGCCCGCCAGGGGGGCGGCGCTGGGTCGGTGCCTCTGAGACCCGCGTCGACTCGGAGTCGCCGCAGCCGTCAGCAGCGCGGGGTCCTCGGGGCCGCTCCTGGGCCACCGCGCTCCTTCCACAGCCGCCGCCGCCGTCGCCGCTGCCGCTGATTCATGTTCTTCTCCCAGCCACCGCCTCCTCCCGGCCAGCCGGCTGCCCGAGCTCGTATCGCCCCCCCGCGGAGCCCCGGTGGCTCGCGCGGAGCGCCAACTCCGACACTGTCACCGGACCTCTGGCCCGACCCCACCAGCTGCCAGCTCGGCCCGCGCCCCCTGCCCCAGCTACCCCAAGGCGGATCCCGAGGTTCTGACTAGCTCCCCGGATAGGCACCCGGGCCACGCCCCTCCTTTCCCTAAATACTCTCGCAGCCTCTTCTACTCAACACTACAGATCTTTCTCTCAAAATCTCGTCGGAAGCCCCTACTACACCCCAACTTTAGCCCAAACTCTGACCTAGAAACCAACACTGCCCTCTCAGGGCATAAAGCACATACTAGACTCTCCCACCAACAGCCGCCCCGCTCCCGGATCTGCGAGCATCCCTGTACCTTTCATTGATTGAGCCCTTCACCCAAATTCCTCATATTCGTGCTCTATTCCCACTCTTTTATCTCTAAGTATAATCCTGCCCCCAAATAACCAGTTTCTCCAACCCAGTTTCCCAGAGGGTTTTCCAGCATGCGATGGAGGTCCTGAGTTCTCCAAGATCTGTTTGAAGATTTTCCAGATATTATCTGATACATATCCCTTCTGCTACCGCCACACAGGCCAAAGCCCAATAGCCCATGTATTTTGGAGGTTGTCATTCTTCCAACTTGCTTCCTCTTTCACAGCGGGACATAGCGTTAAAGTCGACTGTGTCCTCATGTTATCCAGTGAAACATTAGCTATTTTTAGTAATAGGCCACAGTGCACACAGTAGGCACTACATAAATAGATGTCTGTTAAATGAGTGAATAATTGCCTCAGAGCCTGCCCCATAACCGGTAATCACAGGGAATGGGGGCAAGGTGTACTGTCAAGCAGATGCAGAACAGGTTCCATACCACGCCCACCAAGTGCTGGCCTCCTCTTGTCCATGCCTCTACATGGCCTCTGGAACTCACCCCAAAGGTCCGTCTTAAAGTTTCTGGTTGGGGAGAAAGGGCTAGACATTCAGCCCCACGGCAGCTTCACTGGATCTTTTCACTGGATCTGCTCCTTTTGAGCAGCAGGGGCCTGCCTCTTCTTCTTCTTGGCCCCATCAGTGCTTGTTTATTAATTATCCTAATGATAACAACAGTGTTGGCGGCAGCCTCGAACCCAGCTGGCGGCGCCCCCAGGCGGCAGCACAGGGAGAGACTAAGGAAGCACTGTCAAGAGTTGGAAGGCAGGGGCCTTAGTCTCCCTGTAGCTGAACTCTGCCAATTTTCTTGGGCACTGTGGGTCCTTTCCTAAAGAAAAAGACTTGTTCCATTCTAGAATCCATAGCTTCTGAGTTTGGTCTGGCGGACCATACTCTGGAGTTGAAGCCAGAATGGCCTCTGGCTGCTGCTGCTCTACTTTTGGACACTTGTCCCTTCTTCAAGATCTTCCCCTCACCTATTTTCTCTGGAGGGGATTCAAGTTTCCTATAAAGGGGAGACTCCCCTTCTTGATTCTAACTGACATTAGAAACACTCCTCCTAGAGGATATTGAACTCAGAGCTCAAACAGCCTACTGCTTCCTTTCCTCCTCTCATCCCCTACCCCATCATTTCCTGATGGGGAAATCTAGCCAAGAATCTAGCCTAAGAGTTACCCTTTGCCATCATTCCAATGGGCTCCTCAGGCATATCATTGGTGTAGCTGCATTCTCCACTTACAGCTTTGACAAATTTCCCACTGCAGCTACAGTCCTGAGGCACATCACTGTCACTCCAGGCAACATACTTTCCACATGAGACAAAGAGCTGAGTTCCTGCTTCTTCCACTTCTAATTTAGAATCCCTCTCCACTCTCAGTATTTCTACTTAGAGGGGGCTAGGGGAACCTGTGGGGTCCTGGTCTTCTGACTTTTCAGCTCCCATCAACGATGCTTGGTTCATGAGTGATTACAACCCACTCACCTTGCCTATCTCCCTTTCCTTTCTCTCTCTAAGGGCTCAGTATAGGAATGCACTTCTAGGGGTATGTGAGCAGGTGTGATTTTGTGGAAGAAATGTGTAGGTGGGAGAGAGGGTGTGCATTGTGATGTATGAGGGAGGGTGTGCATTTGTGCAAATTCTAAATGTGACTGACGCCTTGTGGGTGGATAGGGAGAAAGTGTGTGAGAGTGTGTGTGTGTGTGTGTGTGTGTGTGTGTGACTGGAGGAGGTTGACTGCCTGTGCAAATGCATGCCTGCAAAAGCTCCTTCTTTCCATAAATGCATTGCTTGGAAGGAAACTAATCAAATCAACAGGAAATGTGTTTGACCTAATGCAGGAGCAGCTGTCCCAGGAGTTCCTGTCCTCCAAACAAAACCGGACAGAGTCAGCCATATCTATCCCAGGGGAGTAACAAGAGGCTGCAGGGGTCAAGGAGGGCCAGTGGCTACCCCTTCTTATGGACAGGTCTAGGTTAAGTCATGGCATTTTCCTACACTGTTAAATTAAATCTGCCTACCCTCTTCCTTTATTTATTTATTTTATATATTTTTAGTTGTAGATGGACACAATACCTTCACTTTTTATTTATTTATTTATTTTTTTGGTACTGGGTATTGAACTCAGGGGCACTCGACCACTGAGCCACATCCCCAGCCCTATTTTGTGTTTTTTTTATGTAGAGACAGGGTCTCACTGAGTTGCTTAGTGCCTCGCCATTGCTGAGGCTGGCTTTGAACTCGCGATTCTCCTGTCTCAGCCTCCCTACGTACTGGGATTACAGACTTGCGCCACCGCGTCCGGCTCCTTCACTTTTTAAATTTATTTTTAGATGGTGCTGAGGATCAAACCCACATGTGCTAGGCAAGCGCTCTACCACTGAGCTATAGCCCCAGCCCTATTTTTTTTTAATTTTTATTTTTATTTGTACCTCTGCCTTATATGACTCAAAGCTGCTCAAGGAGGCCAAAGATTCAGAGAAGACAAAGACAAACCTGGAAATTAAAACTAAAAACTAAAAGACACTGCCCATAGTAGCAGGACACGCTGGTGCCAACTTCAGCTTTTTTAGATTCAAACCCTCCACTCCCTTCCAGAGGAAGGGAACTAAGGTGAGCCTTAGGGATATGGCAGTCTCATTGACCTGTACCCAAGGACCTGTTCTTTCCCAACCACTGGACCAAAAGGACCAAGAGTTAATAGGTCCCACTCAAGGAATGAGGCCAACCACAGACTATGTTCTTTGTCAGTTTTGCAAAGACAAAGAATGTTTGCCTTTGGGGCTTGCAGGAAAATTGCCTAAGTTATGATTCTGGGGGTGCTGGAAACTTTTGTTGTGCCCAGTAAACATGCACTCCTGAAATTCCTAAACCAGAGAGGATGCCACCCCTTGCCCTATGGAAGGTAAAGAAGACAAATACATTCTCAGGGGAGACCACACTTTGACATACAGTTACAAAGAAACTTCCAAATGATCAGATTTCTTCACCAAAGCAGGTTTAGGAATAGGAAGACAACAAAAATAAGTTTGGGGTTTCTGAAAGGACAAAGGTGTCCAAATACGTAGAAGAAAAATGTTTCTCTACAAAATTTCACTTGGAGATGAACTTGAGGGGAAGTTGCGTGTGTGTGTGTGTGTGTGTGTGTGTGTGTGAGAGAGAGAGAGAGAGAGAGAGAGAGAGAATGCTTTCAATTTGGCTGTATTTCTCTATTTAACCCTCTTTAAGCCTACCACGTAGGTTAAACCTACCTATTTAACCTACCAGGGATTTTCCAGCTTTATTTTTATAATTTATTATTATTATTATGGTGGTGGTAGTTATTGCTATTATTTTGTGGTGCTGGGGATTGAACTCAGGGCCCACACATACTAGGCAAGTTCTGTACCACCGAGTTATGCCCCAAGACCCCCTTGGCTCTTTTAAAACTTTAAATACATTTTTTTCTTTAAGTTTCGTGGTACCGGGAATTGAACCCAGGAGCACTATACCACTGAGCTACATTCTTGGTCCTTGTTTTTTTTTTTTTAAATAAGATTTTTTTAAACCTTTATTTCATTTATTTATGTATTTTGTATGTGGTGCTGAGGATTGAATCCAGTGCCTCACGCGTGTGAGGCAAGTGCTGTACCATAGAGCCACAACCCCAGCCCTTGACCCTTGTTTTAAAATTTTGAGACAGGGTCTCCCTAAATTACCCAGGGTGGCTTTGAACTTGTGATCCTCCTGCCTCAGTCTCAGTTGCTGGGATTACAAGTGTGTACCACATTGCCTAACTTATTTTTTAAACCCTTTTTAATTATAGAATACTTCAAATGAACACACAAGTAGAGAAAATAGTATAATGAATCCTCTGCTTCATGAATATTTTAGCCAATTGTATTTAATTATCCCATTTTGTTGTTTTGCTTGAGTATTTATTTATTTATTTATTTAGTAGTACTGGGGACTGAACCCTGGGGCCCTCTACCACTGAGCTACATCCATAACCCTTTTTATTTTAAATACTTTTAGTTGTAGATGAACACAATATCCCTATTATATTTATTTTTATGTGGTGCTGAGGAGCAAACCGTGCCTCACACGTGCTAGGCAAGCGCTTTACCAGATTTTGGGGGGTACCAAAGATTGAACTCAGGGGCACTTGACCGCTGCCCAACAACCCCAGCCTTATTCTGTATTTTATTTAGAGACAGGATCTCAATGAGTTGCTAAGTGCCTCGCTAATTGCTGAGGCTGGCATTGAACTTGCGATACTTCTGCCTCAGCCTCCCGAGCCGCTGGTATTACAGGCGCGCGCCACTGCGCCTGGCTCCCCCTGCTTTTTATTTTGAGACAGGGTTTTGCTAAATTGCTGAGGCTGGTCTTGAAAGTGTGATCTTCCTGCCTCAGCATCCTGAGTCGCTGGGATTACAGTCTGGGATTACAAAGGTGAGCCACCACTTTGTGCTCATTATTTCCTCAGCGATAATTTTCTCTCTCTCTCTCTCTCTCTTTTTTAATTAGTGGAGATTGAACCCAGGGAATCGCACATACTTTGAGATAGGGTCTTGCTAAATTGCCCAGCTGGGATCCTCCTGCCTCAGCCTCCAGACTAGCTAGGATTACAGGTTTGCGTCACCACGTCCGGCTGCACCTGTTGCTTTCTTTAGACTCTTTTCATGTTTACCTTCTTGCTCGCCACAAAAACAGTGGGGAAGTCACACTGGTGTAAGTGGTTTCTGTGCACTGTCTGTGGGCTCTGGTGCTGTTGTACAAGATGTGGCTGTGCAAGCTAGTGCGTGCAGAGGGGTAGCTGAAGAACCTTCCGCCGGTGCCACCCGTGCTGTTGTCCAGGAAGGCCCGACCTGCGGTACCTCTAAAGAACGTGTGTTCCGAGAGTCGGCTTACGGCTTTCTCAGGATAAGACGCCACAAGCGGTGTCTTCGTGCTCCAGCCGCTTCGTGCTCAGCAGCAGCGACCCTGAGCAGGCAACCCCTGAGTGCTCAGAGCCAAGCTCCGGAGTGGCGGGCGGGGCTGCGCTGCGGAAGCTAAACTCTAGCGGTGGCGGAAGCGCGGCTCTGCGGACCAAGATGGCGGCGCCCAGGCGGGCCTCGAGCTAGTAGGTGGTGGGGGCTGGAGGGATGACTTCAGGTGACTCGGCGCGAAGAACCCAGGGGCCATGTGTTCGGTGCCTCGATCGTAACCCACCTGAAGGTCTTTGGTCTGTAGGAGAGCAGTTGCTCCCTATTCGGTATATAGATCTTGGGCATGGCCCTTCGTCAACCGGCAGCTCGGTGATTTCTGATGGCTGACGCGGGTGGTTCAGGACATTTAACTAGAGCCCGGGACAGTCGCGGGACCCGATTTAGGGCAATCCTGGCGCAGGAGGATAGGCCCTTAAAATAAGAGGCAACCCGAGAAAACTGCGTAGTCCATTGTTAACGCTAGGAATCATCCTCACTGTAGTTGAAGATGTTATGGCTTCTATCGCAGATTGGTTCTGAATAAAATCAAACCTGGAGTTTGTGGGGAAGTATTTTTGTGGCTTTACCTAGAACTAAAAAATTGCTAGCTTTTACCGAGGTTTATTTATGTTAATAACAGATACTGTGATAGGCGCATTGTGTACAGTCATTTAAATCCACAAAATTCCTATTCGGTAGAACCTGTTATTATACACATTTTACAGTTTTGGAAATTGGACTTGGAATAACTTAAATAACTCACACAGCTAGTCAGTAGCTGATATTTGATCTCTAACCTAATGATTCCAAAGCTGGTGCCCGTAACTATTCTGCCTCTGCAAAGTGCATTACTACCTACCTCAATATCCAGCCCTTTGTTTAATATTTAGGGATCTTTCCCAGTTCTGAAATCCTATAGTACTAATTTTCTATCTAATTCATTTGGTCACTGTGACGTACTGCTTTTTTAATGTATTTATATTTACCATACATCCTCAGTGGCACTGTCTGGAGACAGTTTTGCTTGTTACAACTTGGGGAGGAGTGTGGGTAAAAGCCAGGAATGCTCCTAATCGTCTGTGCATGACATCCTTCCACAAGAAATTATTGGACTCGAAAGGTCAATTGTCCCTATTGAGACTCTAGTGTAATTCCAGCTTTTCTTCAGGAGTTTCTTTCTTTTCTTTTCTTTTTCTTTATTTTTTTTGGTATCGGAGATTGCACTCGACCACTAATCCATATCTCCAGCCCTATTTTGTGTCTTATTTAGAGACAGGGTTTCACTGAGTAGCTTAGTATTTCCCCTTGCTGAGGCTGGCTTTGCACTCACGATTCTCCCAAAGTGCTGGGATTACAGGCGGGGAGGAAATACCCCGGCTTCAGGAGTTTCTTTATAGTGCTCCCCTCTCTCCCATACTGTTCCAGACTTCCACGGACAGTCAAGTACCACACACTGCTGGGCAGCAGAACATAGTATAGTATGAATTGGCACTCTGGAATTGATTCTAGTCCTATTGTTTACTAATTCTGAGACCTTGGGCAAATGACTTAACTTCTCAGCATCCCTCTTTCCTCAGCTATTAAATGTGAATAACAGTTGTATCCTACCTCATGTAGTGGTTGTGAGAATTAAATAAGTGAATGTGAAAGAAGTACTTAAACCAGTTGTGCCATATATTAAGTGCCCAATAATGTTAACTATGATAATAATAATAATAGTATTATTGTTATTGGCAACTAACTTTGGGAGTTCCAAAGTAGTTTGCCAACTTGTTTTTGAGGTGCTGGGATTGGGCCAGCACTCATGTAAGCACCCTACCATTGAGCTACATTCTCAGCCCTAAAGACATATTTGATTAGCCCCCCATTTTTTTTTTTTTTTTAATTCAAGGGTCTTACTGTGTTGCCTAGGCTGGCCTTGAATTTAGGATCCTCCCACCACATCCTCCTAAGTAGCTAACTACAGACCTGTGCTGCTGTGCCTGTCCTAAATTTTTTTTTTTCTTTTTGGTACTGGGGATTGAACCAAGTATACTGTACTACTGAACTACATCCCCAGCCCTTTTTATTTTGCTATGGGATCTCGCTAAATTGCCCATGATAACCTTGAATTTGTAATCTTTCCTAAGCTTCCTGGGATTACAGATGTGCATACCACTGTGAGTGGCTTTGTTTTTTAATTGAGATATAATTCAAGCACCATAAAATGAACCATTTTAAAGTATACAACTGAGTGGTTTTTAGTATATCCACAAAGTTTCAACCAACACTTTTCTCTATATAATTAGAGAGTATTTTCCTTATCTCAGAAGTTCCATACCTTTTGGCAGTCAATTCCCTTTTCCTTCCAGCTCTCCTAGCTCCTCACAACCATTAATCTTTCCATTTCTATGCATTTACCTATTTCAGGCATTTTATATAAATAATCATACATTTTAAGGTCCTTTGTGACTGGCTTCTTTTACTTAGCATGTTTTCTTTCTTTCCTTTTTTTTTTTTTTTTTTTTTGGTACTGAGG
>PVHX01013433.1:0-54617 GCA_004024805.1 Geosciurus inauris | reverse complement strand
AGTTTGTCTTTCATCCTCCTGTTTTAAAACTTTGCCTAAGCGCTGCTGGCTAGTGTGATGTCATTTCATTCAGTAAGAAAAAAGGAAGTGGGATGTTGTGAAGGAAGCTACATAACACTACTCCTTTGCTCAGCTGGCACCTTCCCACTCCCCCACCTCTTGATTCTAATTTTGAGGGATGGAGACCTCATCAGAGGATGCAGGAAATGACTGTTTACCTTCACTTGTCAGGTGACACAGACACAATTGCAAGCTCTCTCTGAAAGCTCTTCTGAGGGCACAGATTTAGTTACAGAGGACACAGTGCAGGGCAGTAAGTGAAATACAGGCTCTGCCACTTACATAACTAGTTACTTAACCTCTCTGCACCTCATTTGTACCCTCTATAAAATGGGACCAGAACTCTTTCATTGGGTGGTTATAAGCAATAAGTTTGACTGTCATTTAAAAGGCTCCTGGTAGATGTCTGTATGTGGTGGTTGCAATTTGGTTCCAGACAACAGTGAGCCTGAAGATCTCCTCAGTTTCTATGTGAGTTGATTTTTGCCTCCTTTCTTATGTTCTATGATGGAAGCAGTATCTGTGGTGAAAAATTCACCTTTATTTTCCCACTTTTAATTTCCTACAGGAAGAGGAAAACCTGATGATCAGAGATAGGAAATTCATGCTGGGAACTAACTTGAGTCCTCCATCTGAATTGCGGACATTGAAGGAAACTTGACTTTGGACCATAGTGCTTTTTTTTTTTTTGTACCAGGGATTGAACTCAAGGACACTTAATCTCTGAGCCACATCCACAGCCCTGTTTTTTGTATTTTATTTAGGGACAGGGTCTCCTGAGTTGCTTAGGGCCTTGGTTTTGCTGAGGCTGGCTTTGAACTTGGATTCCTCCTGTCTCAGCCTCCTGAGCTACTGGGATTTATAGGCATGCGCCTGGCTGGATCATAGCATTTTTGCATTGCTTCAGTTATATAACCAGAATATAGATTTTTTTTTTTTTAAAATGTCTTACCTATTGCTGGTATTTTGAGAATTTTTTCTATCCCCAAATGTGTTATAAACTACAATAAATCCACCTGGTCCTACAAATATCATTCCTGACATGATATGAAGATATTTAGTGTAGGGCCCTCCTTGTTGGATTGGTACTATGTGATGGCAGACACAATGAAGAAAATGGTTAGTTTTCACATTGTTACATCTGTCTTTAGCCTGTGCTATCCTCTCTTCAAAACAAAATAAAACAAACACCAAAAAGCACAAATTCATATACAAAATGGGTAGAGAGCACAGAAGAAACTCCTCAAAGATGAACTCTGAAAATTAATTTTAAAAAGTATTTCAATTGACACCAAGATGATGGTAGAGTCTCGAGATCAGTTTGCAAAGGACTCATTTGATTTCATGACTGAAACCTAAAGTCTCCGTTTAGACTTTTAAATATGAACTTAGAAATTGTATTGTCAAATCTCTTCATTTGAAATGGGAGTAAACTGAACTCCAGGCTCTATGTGAAACCAAGTCATGTTTTTAAGATTGCAAAACCAGCCTTGTTATTTCTAGAAGGGTGATCAGGATTTATCTGGATCTCTGGATGCTAGCCTGGGTGTTATGTGTGTAATCTGTTCCTCACAATGAATCACTTGAAGTGAAATAACAATGATAGAAAATACAGCTAGTATTGTAAACAATTGTTAGTGAGCAGTGAGACTGTCAGGTACAGACTGATGGCAAGAAGGCCTTAAAACCTAGACTTAAAAGAAAGCAGACAGGGCCAAAGAGAAAGTGCAAGAACAGGAAAAAGAACAGGTGACAGGATTTGTACTCTGAGGTCCACAGCACAGGTCAGGGTGAATTGGATCTTACCTCATTTGTGCCATGTACCTCTAGGATTCACAATCACCTTCATCTTGTACCTTTTCAGTTCTTCTCCTTGTATGTTAGTCAGTTTTTCATTGCTGTGACATAATACCTAACAAGAACAACTTAGAGGAGGAAGATTTTAATGTTGGGCTCATGGTTTCAGAGGTCTCAGACCAGGGACGGCTGACTCCATTGCTCTAAGCCTGAGGTGAATCATCATGGTGGAAGTACATGTGGAGGAAAGCTACTCAACTCAAGGCAGTTAGAAAGCAGAGACAGAGACAGGAAAGGGCCAGGGACAAATATAGTCCCCAAGGTAAATGCCCGGTGCTTACCATTACCAGCCATGCCTCACATGCTCACAATTACCACTCATTAATCCACTTACAAGGTCAGAGCCCTCACAATCTGATCTTTTCAACTCTGAACATGGCTTAACCTGAGCTTGGACGTTCCAGATCCAAACCATACCACCTTCCTTGGTTACTTTCCCACAGTAGTAGCTCCTTAGTGGGACTTTTGGGCTGACTGACTTGGGACATTTTGTTTTGCAGGAAGGTGTTGTCACAGAGTCTGAAGTGCGCTGTGTTGTTCACTGTAGAAACCCTTTGGAGCATCTGGGAGCCTGCTGCCCCACTTGTCCAGGTAATGTTCTCAGGAAGCGGAAGGCTGGGAGGCTGGAAGGCTTTCTGGTGCAGTGCAGTACCATTGAAATCTGTCTTCTTTCAAGAATTCATCGTCCCCATCCCCCAACCAGAATTTTTCTCACTTTACATCTGTGTACCTGATGGGCTTAGAGAGCAAGCTCTTTTGCATAGAAATGTCCGGTTGGCCTCCTCTGCATGCCCAGTATGAACGCAATGTGCTGTAGGTCTTGGCATGAGGATTCTTAGAGGCCTGCTTTCCACTCCATGGGGCCACAGATAACGCTTATTTTGGAAGGAAAGGCTGTGGCTTTCCCTTGTTTCCAGAAATGTCTTTTTACTGCTTCATATTGCAATACCTTGGCCAGAGCTCACGGAGTGATGAGGTGACCAGATGTTTTCTGAAAACTGAGAGCTGTGTCCCTAGTGAGTTTCGCTTAGGGTTTCACTGGTCTAAGTTCTCAGTGTGGTTCAACAAATTGGATCCACTGTCTTTTTTAGAGGACCCCACTGGTTAACTGAGAGCAAAGATCTTCCTTTTCCACCGGTTGGGAATGTTTTGTCTTACTTTTCTGAACAGGATTGCAAAGGCCTCTTACATTTTTCTTGCCCTTTCATACAAGCCTGGGGATTTGAGGGCGAGAGAGTTTTTCTGATCTCTTAAGTTAGCCAAGAGTTTCCAACAGGTGTTCTGCATTTTGGGTCCTCTCTGAGCACTCTTCCTCATTGGTGATGATACTCACAGCTACTACCCTTTGCTTTGGAGGTTACTCTCCAAAGGGCCCACTGTTCTTGGAACCTTCCTGTGAATGACAACTGAGAGCTGCACCATTCAGCACCATGGTGGAATGCTCTGCAGGCATGAGCCAGGCTCTTTCCCCTTCATGTGATAGAGCTGAGTTTTTTTCAGAATTTAGTCTTTTCTTTTTAGAATTTAGTCTTTTCTTACCTCAAATGACAAGGACAGCCAGTGTCTACTACTTCTAACCTTCCTTGTATCTCGCAATGTCTTTATTCAGCTTCCTTTGCATATTAGATTTCTGTAAAGCATGTATTATTGGACAAGTATATGTGAAGGCAGAAAACTGGTTGAAAGTGAAGTGATTCTTTCCATAATTTGGTTATTTTTTATCTATCAATTTGCTTCAGTACTTTTCCTTTCTTAATGTACTGAATTTTTTTTTTTAATCCTGTAACCACATTCTTAAATGTCTATGGGATCTCCTTTGCTCAGCTAGAGCATAGTTCTCTAAGCTGCACCTTAGGATCATCTGGGAAAAGTGAAGTGAAAGTGAAACTTGGTGCCCAGCTGCATCTCAGACCACTTCCATCAGAACCTCTGAGGGTAGGGCTCTGGTTTCCATCATTTCTATTCACAGACAAGCTTGGGATTGGTAATGAGAAAAATGTTATTTGTCATACAGATTTGAAATTATGAAATCTTTTAAATATGAATTTGGTTGTGCTGAGCAGACTGTTGCTTGATTGATACAGAATTGGCAGACACCCCACCCCCAGCTCACAACCATCAGACCCCTAGGGAGCAAGGATAATGCAAAGCCTTAAAGCTCATCGCCTCTTGCACTCTCCTTTAGGAGACAGTCATATTTTAGGTTGCCTTTGCAACGTGGATACACAAACAGCAGCGTGAACTTATTTTGGACATTGACGTTTTCATGTTTGAGCAATGGCCCCTTCACTCTGGTTTTGGTTGGGTTCCCAGGAAAGGAAGGGCTGGGCTCCAAGGTTGCACATATTGCACTGCTAAGTCCTCACAGCCTCTGGGGAGGGGCAGGGTGGTGTCCACTGCTCCACAGGAAGAAACGAGGCCCGGTGAGAGCCAGTGCCGTCCCAGGTGCATGAGTGAGTGAGGGCTGGAGCTGGGGCTGGCCCTGGCCTTCTCTTTCCTCACCACCACACTCTACCTCTCTTCACCACACACCATGAGAGGTATTCTGTTTAGGTCCAGGTGTCCTGGGAGGCGAATCTTCTTTTTAAAGTGAGGATGCCTGTGTTATCACCTGACTACCTGGGCAGGTTCTGTGCCCTCCAATTCGAGGTCAGGAATTATTTTTGTTCCTTGTCCTTCATTCCGACAGACAGTGTTTGGGATACACATGGGAAAAAACTGTCTCCAGAATGTCTTATCCTTTGTCTTAGGAGGGTGGCCTCAGCCAAGTCTTGATAGAGACAGTCAAGGGGAGCCTTAGGGTATGCTTGTTAATTCAGAAGGACTGGCGTCTGTCATTGATCAGGGAATGGTATTCCACATAATGACAAACACGTACAGTCTGTGGTCAGTTTCTTCCTGAAACAGATTTCAGGGCATTCTTGGTTGTCTATTCCTTCCATTCCATCTGACTTTTTGCTCAAGGATGCTGGATCACGAGGGAACAGTTTGAATAGAATTTTCATGGAAATTCCTTCACTTAAGTTGTTAAATGTAAATTATGTGGTTAATCTGGCAATCCGTATCATAGAATCAGAGGTGCAAACATAAAAAGGAATTGAAGACACTTTGTTGGAAGTGTCCTTTGGGGAGAGAGACTGGGCGTCTGTCATTCATGAACAGTGCTGGGTGCAGTTGCTGGGGGGCACCATGCTTATTAAGTCTTTCCACATTACCAGAACAGCAAAGAGGTGGCTCTTTGCTAGGTTTGGTTGTGTATATCAAAAAGATATTATTCCTGGGGAATATTTTTAAAGTTCAACTTTACTTACCTATTCAACTTCAGACTTGTGGCACTTGGTTATGTGTCTTTCCGTTGAATGAAGGGCCATATTTGGCTTTCAGAAGGATAGGGCAAGAGGTCAGTCCAGGTGGGGGCAATGTTCTTGATCTTTCTTGTTAGGAAGCAGCTCCTCTAAGAATTTGGTGGCTTCTGCTGATCAGAAGGCCTCGAACTAGTCCTTTGTAAGAGCCTGCTGTGTTAATTTTTGCCCATCAGCAGCTCTGTTTCCAGCAGTCTGTTATGTAGAAAGTGACCCCAGCTGTGGTTATATGGAACACAGTTGCTGGGCAGTCTGTGCCTTGGGTCATTTGTGACTTCTCTTTAGAATATGGCAGTGTCCTGAGCATCTTTCTGACTAGGAGACAACTCCTGAGTTTTGATCCTTTTATTAGCCAAACTTGTTAGGATCACAGCCCATTTAACACATACAGGCTGGGGTTGACCACCCGGGAACACTTCCTGCCCTCTTCCTTGCCTTTGTGCTTGGCCCCCTGCTTAGTGCAGTGGGTAGGTCAGAGCCAAGTATGGATCTCAAATTGGCCCTCTGCCAGCAGGGTGGATTACCTCCCATTCCAAGCCATGTTCTCCTTGTCTGTGGAATGAGGAGTAGAGACCCCACTTTGTGGGATTCCTGGAAAACTGGAGTGATATTGGGGTATGTAGGGCCTGGTAGAGGCTGTGCAATTCCCTGCTACTCATTATGTGGCAACTTTTAGCATCGTCTGCTCCTTATCTGGTCTTTGACTTCTTTCGCTTGGCTTTCCTCTGGCCTCTTCTGGCCCCTTGGGGATGGGTTGCCCTGGCAGCCATGATCCTGACACAGCTCCAGGGACTCACTGTGGGAATCACTATAGTGCTTTTGCTGTCCTTGGGACAACTTGGGTTTGACTGTTGTATTTTCTGGCATCTTTTGGGGTTTCTGGTTCCATGATGATGTGCCAATCTTTTGCACTCTATTTTTTTTAAAACTATGCAGCAATCTTATGTACAGGTGAAGGAGGACACTCTTTTGGGTGGAAATGGAAGTGGAGGTGGGAGACAGGTGAGCGGTGGATGGAATGATCACCGTCAAGTTGAATGAAGGCTTCTGCCCTAATTCTGGACTCTGCTTTACTTTCCAGGCTGTGTGTTTGAAGGTGTGCAGTATCGGGAAGGAGAGGAATTTCATCCAGAAGGAAACAAATGTATCAAATGTTCCTGTGTTGTAAGTCCTGCTGTGGCTGTTGCTAGGGTGACCTTTCAGGTTAATTGCTGCTTGTACTCACCAGGAGCAGCCCTGACTCTTAGGTTCTCTCTCTCCTCTCCTCCAATCAAGGGAAAGCTCTTTCATCTGAGGCAGGTTTCTCAGCCTCAGCACTATTGACACTCTGGGGTGGGTACTTCTGTGCTGTGGAGACTGTCTTATGTACTGTAGGGTATTTAGCAGCATGCCTGGCCTTGACCCATTAGGTTCCAGGAGTACCCTTCACCCCAGTTGTAGGACCAACAATGTCTGTAGAAATTGCCCAGTATCCCTTGAGAACAAACTCTCTTCCAATTAAGAACTGCTGCTCCAAAGAGTGACAGAGAGCAGCTGATTTTCCTCCATCAGCCTCCTTTTGGGAAAGACCATGAATATTCTTTTTCTTTTTTTGAGGGCAGAGGAGCTTCTTGCTGAGTCAGCTGTTGAATTGAGTGCGGTCACACAGAAAGCAGCTGGAGACAGGCACAGCTTGTCTCTGTGCATTCCACAGGGTGAGAGCTGGTCATGTACAGTTGCAGAGAATGGACGGGAGGAAATTGCCGGTGTCCATTCAGGGCAGAGGATGGATTAGTAGGACAAAGCCATAGACTTTTATTTCTAAGCATTGTTGATTTTTTAATCCACTTACTCAGAATATCCCCAGAATGCACAGGAATGAGAAGAGGAAGTTGGCCTGTGCTGTAATTTTAAAGGGATCTTTTAAGTACATTAATTATAATGTACTTAAAATTTGGAGTTGTCATTGGTGCTGGTAGTGGTGATGTTGGTGATGGGAATCTGATCTTCAACAGCTGCTCTAAGTTATTTACCATAGGGAGTTAGTGTAATCATATATTTATTCCTCTTGTGTAATAAAGAAAATACATTTTCCAAGTCACTTGTGACTTAGAGGGCATCAGAGAATATTAAAAAGAAAATACATGGGGAACTCTAGCATCCTGATTTCACCAAAGCAGAATCATATGTGGATCATCATAAATTATAGCATTTATTGTTTCTCTACATATATAGCATGTGCATGCCCAACCTAGAGTCCAGGTTGGAACCAACATGACCAAGGGTGATGGTTTTTGTGTGGAGAAGAAGAAAGGAAAAGAAGAGATGGCAGGAGAGAAGCAAGGGAAATGTGTATGTGTCTATATATCTGGGCATGAAACATGTTGCACTTACATAATATGTTAAAAGACACAGAAGTAATTTACTAGTGAAAATGGACATTGGCTTGCATGTTTCAGTTGAGCCTCCATGTTTTCTTGCCAATGCTGGGTAGAAAGACTTATATTATTTTTACATAAATGATTTCTATTTGACATTCAATATTGCCAATTTCTCAATTTTATTTCTTCCATATTGGAAGCTGTAGCATTTTCTGATAATTTTTATAGTAATCTCATTCTTTTTTTAAAATATTGTTTTTAGTTATAGATGGACACATATCTTTTTTTAAATTTATTTTTATGTGGTGCTGAGGATTGAACCCAGTGCCTCACGTATGCAAGGCAAGTGCTCTACCACTGAGCCACAATCCCAGCCCCGTAATCTCATTCTTTTGGAAGTAGGTTGAGGGAAAGATAAGGGACCTGTTAATAGGGAATTTTAAATGTGTACTTGCACAAATTATCTTTCTGATCAAAGTGTGTCAAGGTCAGACAGCTGAGCTCCTTAGGGAGGAAACTTAGAAGGTGGTGAGGAGGATGGGGGGTTCCTCAAGTTCTACTGATGACATCAGTCCAAGGAATCCAGCCTTGGAACTAGAAATGAGCTCAGGGCTTATGTGCACAGGGGTCACAGACTCAAATATACAGAGGCATTAGATTTTATTTGTTTTCAAATTCAGCATATGCCGAATGAAACACACCTGAGGGCTGAGTTCAGGCCCCTGGAAGTCCTGCTTTCATTTTTGGTTGACAAAGTGAAAATCCAAATATGTTGTTGCCCAAGCCTTCCTGCCAGCTGAGTTCTTTCCAGACCTGCAGTCTATATCCTTTCCTATGTGTCTATAGTCTTATTTCCTGTATTCTTATCATTTCTGGATTTTTTTTCTAATTCTGCATGTTTCTACCCTCAGTACTCAAAGGGCTACTAATGCTTTTGATTACATTTCTGATGTCAGTCTTTTAGACTAGTAGAATAAATGGGAGAGAGGCTGGAGTTCTTGCTTGAGGATAGGACATGGATGTATGGGGTTCAGTGTGGGAGAGGGTCATAGAGCAATTTTTCTTTTCATGAACACAAAAATCTAAGGTGTAACCTTTGTTGAAGCTCATTATTAGAATAATCTGGTTTTTGATATTCTTTCATTTTGCTATCTTTTGATATAGTGCACTAAATAAAACCCTAATGTCTTGGCAGCACTTGGCCTTGACTTGAGATTACAGATGTGGAGGTGTCTGCTTGAGAATAGAATAATGCAGAGGTATGTCTGGAGTTGTAGCTGCCAGGCATGAGGCTTGTCAGGGTAACCCAGCAGCAGGTGTGGTAACTGCAGCTGGTAAGGTGTGTGGGTGTGAGGCGCCATCTTGCTGAGAGGGCAGAACTGGAGAAGGCCTTCCACCAGAGCCAGGGGGAAATCAAATACTGCTGGGAGGTTATTATAGGATCTAGGGTGAGGTTATTATAGGGTCTGGGGTGGGAGCCATTCAGAATATTAGATTCAGGTTTTTCTGATAAAAGAAGATGGTGTATAATAACTTGCTCTGCTTTGGTACAAAGGAAAACATTTATGCATTTGAGCACATATATAGGACAGTTGTCCCTTAGTATTTTGGGGGACTAGTTTCAGAACACCCTGTGGATACCAAAATCTGTGGATGCAAGTCCCTTATATCAAATTGTGTGGTAACCACTTATAACCTACATACATCTCCCATATACTTTAAATCATTTGTAGATCACTTACAATGCCTAGAAACAATGTAAGTGCTATGTAAATAGTTGTTATGCTCTATTGTTTAGAGAATAATGACAAGAGAAGAAGTCTGTCTGTGTATGTTTAGTACAGATTCAAAATTTTCCCCAAATATTTTCCATCTGTAGGCTCTTTAATACACAGATGTGGTACTCATGGATATGGAAGGCCAACTATATTTATGTGAATATAAATTTGTGTGTATGTAAGTCTGTATCTGTAAATATATTTATCTATACACATACACACGTATAAACAAATATATATGTAAGCGTGAATACAAATCCAAATCCAAACACACATATTTATATGTCTAAGTTTGGATTCCTCCAGAAACAGACCCTGAGACAATTATTTGTATGTTAGTAGTTTATGTAGGAGATAAAGAAGACTGACAGAAGAATATGGATATGAGACAAGGAGGGCATGCAGCCAGTGGAGGGTATTTTACCAAGTGCTATGGCCTGAATGTCCCCCCAAAACCATGTGCTGAAACTTATTTGCCATTGTGATGGTCTTAAGATAATTAGGTAATTAGTACCTGATGGTAATTCGTGTGTAATGGTAATTAGGCCATGTGGGATCTGCTCTCACAGGCTTAGTGTCCTTATTAGAGGGCTTGAGGGAGAGAGTTTGACCTCTCTTACCCTTTTATCCCTTCTGCCATGTGAGGACACAGAGTTCCTGCCCTCCAGAGTATGCAGATCAGGCACCATCTTGGGAGCAGAAAAAACAGACCTCAACAGAGACCAAACCTGCTGGTGCCTTGATCTTGGGCTTCTCAGCCTTAGAATTGTGAGAAATGAATATCAGTTCTTTTAAATTTCCCCAGTCTGTAGTATTTTGTGATAGCAGGACAAATAAACCAAGATATCAAATAAACTACCAATGTGGATTACCAGATCTCATTCCTACTGGGGAAACTCTGGAAACCTGTATAAAATTCATGCATCAGGATTTTCTCACTGAGGGATGAAAGAGCTACTTCCATACCAACTCCCAACAGTCATCAGTTGGGGGCTTCTCCTGGGAGTGTGTTGACCTGGGTAGCATTTCTAGCCTGCCACTTAGATGACCAGAAGAAGAAGTACAGGGTTAGCAATTGGAAGTCTGGCCATGTATTCAAGTGGTAGCAGTGAGAGTGTGTGTGTGTGTGTGTGTGTGTGTGTGTGTGTGTATTGAGTGGGGCAGCATCAGAGTCAGCTACAACAGCTAGGCATGTATATGTGTGGTTATATATGCACAAACACACACACATTACTATATTTAGATCTCTGAATATGTATGCAAATATATACATGTTTATACCACTGGACCTCTAGCATTTTCCAAACTTATTACTCTCTTGTGTCTCCAGTGCTTTCTTCATGTTGCTGCCCCTGTCCTTTCTTTTCTTGGTTCACCTGATGAGTGTTTGATCTTTCCAAGTTGTTATTACCACTCCACTCCAATTGCCTCAGTACTGGATCCTACTAGGCAGAATCAACTGTTTTCTCGTTTTTATTTTTGAGAATTTGTGGCTCTCACTTGCTAGCTTACCTGCCCTCTTCCCTTCCTTCCTTCCCTTTACACACACACACACACACACACACTCCTAGGCAGGCACTCACCCAGTGGTATCACTGTTGCTGGTTTATTTTCTTGCTCTCTGTGTTGGTTGTGGAAGGGAATGTCTTTGTACGTTCATCCTCGGTGAACAAGAGCACTGCCGTGTGACACTCTTCTCCTGTGCTGTCTTCTGCTGTGGTACATTAAGAAACATTAATGTTTTTTCTTCCCTACTGTGACAGTTCTGCTCTTTAATGCTGGCCAGCTCATTTGTGCCTGGGGGAACTGCTGCCGTTTGATATCCCATTATCATCAGGGGACTGTTTGCCTTTGGAGTTGTGCGTGTGGGAAGAAGCGTCCCTCTTGCATATTATCTGTCTGATGGATGAATCACCAACTCTTCAAGGTGTCCCTCACTCTCAAGTAAATATTACTCATGTCGGGTGGCTTACAACTTAAGTCCAACCCCTTTCTTTACACTCTTCAAATTTGTGAAAAATCTGTCTCCTCATGTTTTTGTGACATGGTGATAGAGAGGTAGACCACCAGAAAAACACTTCATCTTATTGAGATGGATGCCTTAGCTAATGAAACAAATGCCTTACACATGATTTTACATCCTGACTTTTAGTCAGGACAGTACATATGGCATTCCAGACAGCTGAGAACATGCTAACCTTTGGAGATATCTGGAGAGGATTTCACAACCCTTTGCTTGTACCCATTCCAGAAGTAGAGTGTCTTACATTTTTACATGTGAGTATCATCATGACTCATTTAGGAAATGCAGTGCTTTATTATCACTTGTTAAACCTTATGATCCCCACTTACACATTCTATAAATAAAAAAAGCCAAGAGTATTGCTTCTCCAGAGTCTGGATGCTAATCAGGGGAGTGATGACTCGCATTCCTTTAGCTGTTCCCCATACTCGACTGAGTCGCATTTGAGTGTGTTCCGTATGCAGTGTTTTTAGTGTAAGTACCATATTGATTTTAAAATAGAGAAATGATTCTTTCCTGAGTCTGAACCAAAGAATAATTTATAAAGCATACTGAGCATTGGTTGAAGCACACATTAGCTTCCTCTGGGTTTAAACTTGACTTTTTATTACCTGCCAACTGTACAGCAAACAGCTGTATATGTCATCATTCAGTCGAATGTTCGGGAAATAAGCATGGTGGTAGTTGGTACAGACATTTCTGTAAAACCCATCTTCAAGGTTGTAAGGTTAAAGATGAAGGTGCCAACGAGAGATGTTTGTGATCTCTTTCACTAAACTATTTTAGGAACACTATGGGCTAGTGTTCTCAGAAATTGCTTACTGAAGGGATTATAGCCTACGGAGTTGTAGGATATTCTTGAAAGAGTGGCAGGTCCTCAGTCCGTAAAACCAGCCAAATTAGACGGCCAAGATCAATTACTTTTGCTGACAAAGGCATATTAAGTTCAGAGGATTTTTACCAATAAACATGGGTTGTTAATGGGCTGTCTGTGATGCGGGAGCTGTGCTTTATTGGCTCTCAGAAGCCTTGAAGTCCATAAACACCTTTACTCTCATTTACACTTGAGATATTACAAAGTGCTGTCTCCCAGGGAAAGTGAAACTCTGAGGAAAGTTATTTGGAGAGAACAAAGAAAATGGAGGCCTCCATGTCTTCCTTCTCCTCCTAGCTTGCATTCCTGAAGATGACTTGCACAGCATGGGATGGCCCAGCCCCTGTGCACCTTTTGGGCCTCACCACTGGCCCTCTCCATCATCTCCGCTCTGGCCACTATGGTTTTGGACAGGTCCTCTTGCTCCTCACTAGCTAAAGTGTAGCCTCCCGCCTGCAGCATGGGCCTTGCCTGTGACCTTGTTAGAAATGCAGGGTCTCAGTCATTCCTCCAGGCTCACAGAATTGGAGCCTGCAGTTTAACAAGATCCCCAGAGGATTCATTTGCCAAATACAGTTTAAGAAACACTGGTTTAATAGCTTGTGATCCCTGGGTGGTTTTCTTTTTCCTCTCCTTTCCTTTCTTCTTCTCCATGAGTAGATGGGCATATACTCATCCTGCACTTGGAAGTGGGGATATTCCTCCTTCAGAAAAGCTTGCTTGAACCTCTAAGACCAGAGCACTTCCTATTGGTAAAAACTTTTATAGCACTACCTGCTTTAATTCTCAGACATCTAAAATTATTTATAATTAGATATTTTTGATTGTGATGATCTTTAAAACTTTTTAATTTTTCACTGACATGCAGTAATTGTACATATTTCTGAGGCACAATGTGATAGTTCCATACATGTATACAATGTGTAATTATATAATTAGGGCAATTGGCCTATCTATCATCTTAGACATCATTTCTCTGTATAAGGAATATTCAAAATTCTCTCTGCTGCTATTTTGAAATATACGATTACTCAATGGCTTGATTTAACTCCATCAGAGTAAAATTATAACTTTTTTCAGTACTTGGCACATAATCAGCATTCATAATAATTGCTAAATTCATGAATGAATGAATGCTGGCTGTATTTTCCATCCTTTCCCCTTGCCTGTCTTCTCTGCTGCCACCACTCTCCACCCACCCATTCCCCCCTCACCTCCTCCCCTCCCTCATGAACATTTTGAGTCTTTACCAGTTCAGCAGGGAGTAGAGAGATGCACTTCATCATGGAGGAGCTCAGAAAGGAAGATGGATTTATGTTCAGCAGTTGTAGCACTTATTATAAATGGCTGTCAACGGAACGAGTAGGACTTTCTAGGGATGTCTTGTTTGAAAGGTGTTCTTTAAGCCTCAGAGATTCCCATGTCTCCTGGCAGCAGGAAGCCATTGCCAATGATCAGGGCTACTTGCTGTGGAAGAGCTTTTAAGAGAGTGTAATCCTCTACCCTCAGAGTTGACATTGCCCTGAAGAATGAACATGTCTGCCTCCCACCCTTGAGCCATTCCAGATTCCAGTGTCTCTAAATCAGACTGCACCACCTGTAGTAGGAAACAGAGAAAATCCTCATCATTGCTGAAGTCACATGATTCCATGGTAATGCAAGTTACACATTCCTCTCTATACTAGTTCTCTGACATGGGGACTTGGGACCCTCAAGGCCTGAAACCTCTCTCGTGGCCTCTGTGTTACTTGAGGTAATAGATACAATTTGGTGCATTTTAGTCATAAGCTGTCATTATATCTTCTCTGTCCATGGGGAGAGATTTGGCTACATCTGGGCAGTAAATTGGAGAATTGAGCAATTATCGAGTGAATTAGATCAATGTGGGCAGTTTATCTAACTTGTGTATGCCAAAAAGCCTCAGCGGAGTTTTCAAAACTAGTCTGAAATATTGGTATAATTGATGCAGTGTTTCATTTTGCATTATGGATGTCCCTCACCAGAGGACAAAAAGGTCTTGCTTTTGAGAAATCAACTGAATAACAACAAAAACACCTTTTTTTAAAGGGTGGGCCAGATAGCACTTGGCCACTATGAAGGGCCTCCAACTTGCTTAGAAAAGTGGCTGGTGTTCTGCTTTTTTGTTGGTTTGTTTTTGGTTGGACCATAGGTTGTGAATATCGATGTTTTCTATTGGAATAAGTCTAAGTGGGTATGATCATACCTCTGTGATAAGAGTCCTATTGGAAGGTCTGTTGAAATGCCACTCTGATTAGGTTGAATCCAAAAGTGTACAGCTATTGAAATGGGGTTTTGAATTCTGGATTCTAGGCAATGTCATTAAAATGACCTGTTTTTAAGGCAAAACTGAGTTAATTGCCTACTATGATCATCGATCATTATGTTGTGGAGCATTAATAGCATTTTTAGAAGGAAGAGGGGCAATGGTGGGGTAATTGTGAGGTTTTGAAGCCTCTGGTTTAATGTGGGTCTTTCAGTGTGAGTACTTGATTTGGATTGGGTACATTTTATGTTATACTGGTTTAGATTTGGTAGAAACAGTGAGGCAAAGGCTTCATAGCACGTCTTTAAGAATTTATAAACATAGTTGAGTTATTTGTGTTATTAGATAGCACTTGCAGCAAATTCCTGAAATCCACAGGGGGCTTAATTTGTTTTTGGATGTTAAAAAGTATGGGAAATAATTGTCCTATATTTTAAGTCTTATCTCAGTCCTGCCTTATGCATTTTCAGGACACATCCTGAATTTTAAACCTTATATATCTTATTTTTATAGCTTGTAGCATTTTTTATGATTCTTTCTATAATTTGTAGTTGAGGTACCATATAAACTTATTGTTTTATACTGGTAGTCACCAATGTATTATAATAATAAACACAATAGGGAAAATAGTTGAAAAGGCAATTTCTTATATGACACTTGAGCTTTCATATGAAAACACAGTTTGAAAAGAGATCAATAAATGATTTATTTACAGAGGATTTGTTGATAATAATAGATAGTATTGCTGAATGTGTACTCCTTGCCAGGCACCTATGGTACTTTAATGTTAGTTTCCAAAATTCTTGTATAACCTAGAAGGCATTGGCTCCTTTTTGGATGAAGAAAATTAGATTCTGAGAGTTTCCATAGTTTGCCTAAATTCAAAGAGCTAATAATAATAGGAAACCTGAACGGTCCAGAAATAAAGCCATATGCCATTTTTCCCAATCTACCTTCTCCCCCACTACGTGGCATAATTTTGAGATGTTCTCTATGATTGTTTGTAGACATTTGAAAATGGGAAATGCCATTTGGTCCATGGAGTGAAGAATGACCAGAGATTTCAAGGGAGAGACAAGGGTGATGGGAGCATCCAAAAGGAACCCTCAATCTGTTGCAAGAGATATTAACACAATAAAAAAAAATGCGTTACACTTCCTCTCTCCAAAGTTCACGAGTCTAAGCAAGTTTAAACTCAGACCAGATTTCGGGCTTGGGCTTTCAGCCGAAGCATATGTCACAGTGATGCCAGAGTGGATGAGGAACGCATATCTGTTACCCTCACATCAGTTGGAAAGTGGAGACACTACGATCCACAATGTTTCTCCCTGCCAACAAATTATGGATACAGAGAAAATGTGATAGTTTTTGGGACAGAGCCACTCTCATTGCCTCTGCTTCCAGAGATGGATAGGAATAAATATTTATCCCACAGGGTGCCTTGTCCGCTGATGGGGTCTAAGCATCCGGTTAGGAAGGTCCTCCTTGGAGATTTTATATGAGAGGTGGGTTCACTTGGACATGTATTTCAGTGGTTCTGTGATTGTGGATTTATCCCCCTAGTAGAATGGGGGCAACACTGTGTAATAACTTTTGAACAGTTGCTTTCTTCTATCAGTCTCTAAGAAGCTAGAACGTTTAGACATTTGAATGGAGTTTGGAATAGGTAGTGAGAGTTGATAGAAGAATTAGCTCAATCAATTGTCTTGTCCCATTGTGTCCTTACAAAGACCATTCCTTCTGTTTCTCTTTTTTTTCTCCTTCTGCTCTATCAGATGATAAACCCCTTTCATCTAAAAATTTCGGGAAAGATGCTTATTGTACTAAACTTTGAAGAATTTTCCAACTATTTATCCATTCCTCCTTCCATTTTTACCCCTCTCTTGTCTTTGCAACCATCCTTATTAATTTTAAAAGATTGTGCTAGGCATTGAGCACCATCCATGAAGGGGCCTTCACTTTTTCTCCCCAGGCCATTGTAATATATTGACTTGGGTATATTTATTAAAAATAAATCCAAATCAAAATATAATGGAGCATTTTTATGTGCCACATGTAGTTTATGATCATTACAAAAGATCTAAATATATTGAAAAATAGAAATAGTGGTACCACTCAATTTATAGCCACGGCTAACAAGATTGAATATATTCTAACTTGTTTCCTCCATATTTATATACAGTTATATATAGGTAGGATCACCTTCCATATGCAGTTTTCCATCCTTATTATTTTCATGTAACATTATGCAGCTCAAGCATTCCTAATCTGGAAATCTAAAATCCAAAATTCTACAAAATCCAAGTTTTGAGAGCAGTGCCCAAACAATTTCAAATTTTTTGGAGCAGTTCAGATTTCAGAGTTTTGGATTAGAGATGCCCTACCAATAAACTCTATGCAAATATTCTAAAATTTTTTGAAAGTACCAAATCTGAAACCCTTCTTTTGCCAAATATTTTCAATAAGGGATACTCAACCTGCATTGTAAATATATATCCATTTCACTAAAAAGTTGTTGAAAATAATTTTTTTTCCCTTTTTTGGTACTGAGTATTGCTACATCACAACCCTGTTTTTTTTTTTTTTTATTTTAGTACCAGAGATTAAACTCAGGTCCTCTTAACCACTGAGGAACATCGACAGTCCTTTTTACTATTTGTTTTGAGACAGGGTCTCACTGAGTCACTTATGGCCTCACTAAGTTGCTGAGGCTGGCTTTGAACTTGTGATCCTCCTGCTTCAGACTCCCAAGATGCTGGGATTACAGGCACGAGCCACTGAGCCTGGCCCCAGCCTTTTTTTTAAATTAAAAATTTAAAAAATTTTTAAAATGTTGAGACAAGGTGTTACTAAGTTGCTTGGGGCTGAGGCTGATCTCAAGCTTGCAATCCTCCTGTCTCAGCCTTCTAAGCCACTAGGATTACAGGTGCATGCCACCATACCCAGCAAAAAAGTATTCTTAATATTTACCTAATATTCCACCATTTTATAGTAATTTATTTAATCATTTTTCTGGTATTTAAAATTAATGCTTTTAGTTTCCAGGATTTTGAATAATTTGACAAACATCTTTCAAAAGTAGTATCTTTTCTTATTTCTTAGGGTAAATTCATAGAAGGATAGTTAGTGGGTCAAGGACACAGACATTTTAAGGTGTATGTCTGTATGTTACTGAAGTACTTTAAAATAAATGATGCCTTAATTTTCACTCCAATTGGAAATACATAGATATGGATCTTCCTACACCAAAAACATTTTCCTTTTGGAAATCTTGTTTCCATTGGCATTTGGATTCTGAAACTAAATGGTACCTAAATGTCTAGTAATTTCAGTGCCTTGAGAGGCTGAGGCAGGAGGATCGTGAGTTCAAAGCCAGCCTCAGCAAAAGCAAGGTGCTAAACAACTCAGTGAGACCGTTTCTCTAAATAAAATACAAAAATAGGGCTGGGGATGTGGCTCAGTGGTCAAGTGGCCCTGAGTTCAATCCCTGGTACTAAAAAAAAAAAATTGGAATATTTGCACATACTTTACCAGTTGAGCATCCCTAATACAAAAGTCTACAATCTGAAATGCTCCAGAACAACAGTCAACATTGTCAGATCCCAAAGTTAATTAGTCCAAGAATTTTATTTAGTTCAGCTTCTTCCTTTCTTTTTTTCACTTTTTTGTTTGTTCTTCTTAGATATACATGAAAGTAGAGTATATTTTGACATATTACACATACATAGAGTATAACTTATTCTAATTAGAATCCCATTCTTGTGGTTGTACATGATGTGGAGTTTCACTGGTGGTATATTCTACATAAACATAGGAATGTTATGACTGATTCCTTCTACTGTCTTTCCTGTTCCAATCATCCCTCCCTTTCCTTCTATTCTTTTCTCCTCCCTTCTTATTGGGTGTGAGCATCCATATATCAGAGAAAATGTTCAGCCTTTGGTTTTGGGATTGGCTTATTTCACTTAGCATGATAGTCTCCAGTTCCATCCATTTACTGGCAAATGCCATTATTTCATTCTTCTTTATGGCTGAGTAATATTCCATTGTGTGTGTGTATATATATATATACATATATATGTACATATATATGTATATATATATATACACACACACACACACATTTTCTTTATTCATCCATGTATTGAAGGGCACCTAAGTTGGTTCCATAGCTGTGCTATTGTGAATTGAGCTGCTATAAACACTGATGGGGCCGTGTCACTGTAGTATGCTGATTTTAAGTCATTTGGGTATATATTGAGGACTGGGATAACTGGGTCAAATGATGGTTCTATTACAAGTTTTCTGAGGATTCTCCATACTGATTTCCAGAGTGGTTGCACCAATTTGCAGTCCTGCTAGCAACATATGAGTGAACCTCCCCCCCACATCCTCATTAACATTTATCGTTACTTGTATTCTTGATAATTACCATTCTGACTAGAGTGAGATGGAGCCAGTGTAGTTTTAATCTGCATTTCTCTAATTGCCAGAGATGTTAAATATTTTTTCTCATAGTTTTTGGCCAGTTGTATTTCCTTTTCTGTGAAGTGCCTGTTCAGTTCCTTTGCCCATTTATTGACTGGGTTATCTGGTTTTTTGGTGTTAAGTTTTTTGAGTTCTTTGTGTATCCTGAAGAGTAATACTCTATCTGAGGTGTGAGGGGCAAAGATTTTTCTCCCATTCTGTAGATTCTGTCTTCACATTCTTGATTGTTTCCTTTTTGTGAAGATAGCATCTTCCTTTCTGGTCTAGCACCTTCACTTGGAGGTGCTGACCTCCTATACCTGCCTCTGACTATCATGTAGTCCTTCTGAGTTTCTCCATGCCTCTCTCTCTTTTTTTGGTACCTGAGATTGAACTCAGGGGTACTTGACCACTGAGCCACATCCCCAGCCCTATTTTGTGTTTTATGTAAAGACAGGGTCTCACTGAGTTGCTTAGCGCCTCGCCGTTGCTGAGGCTGGCTTTGAACTCGCGATTCTCCTGTCTCAGCCTCCCAAAGTGCTGGGATTACGAGCATGTGCCACCATGCCCGGCTCCATGCCTCTCTCTTACTCAGCTCTGCAGCCTACTCCTCTCTCTGTCATCCCCAGCCTGCTCTCTTTCTCTCTTGGCTCTGAGTGAGAAGTGTCCCCTGACTTTGCAATCCTGATCCTCCATTTGAGCTCTTGCTCCCCTTCCCTTCTTCCCTCTCCTGGGACCCGGTTCTGTTTCAGAGATTAAGTTCCTCTTGAAAAGGCCTGGTATGCCTCATGCCTTTGAGTGCAGTGTCTTGCATGCAGGAAATAGTCAACATTTGAATAAACGACTACTTGTAATTTTTGATTTGAGTACACAACTTTGTCTTTGAAAATGAGTTATCTGATCTAGAACTTTCTATTTTTTTTTTTAACTCGAGTCTTGGTTTCAATCTTAAAGTTCTTAAGCTAAATACTCACTTTTTTTCTTTTAATAAGCATGGTTACATAAAGAATTCATGAAAGATCTGTAGAGGTAGAGATTCCAGCTTAAAGCATTTAAACAAACTGATGAGACTTGAGTAAGGAACATGGGGATTGCTGGTGAGCTCAGACCCCAGGAATGAACCATTCTCCCCAGAGCCTCATGGAACAGCAAATATGAGAATGCGTCTTTCTGGGCTCTGGAAGGAAGAGGAAAGAAACATTCCTTAATGGAAGTAGAAGACATGTCCTATTTTAATCTATTAATTATTAATGTTACAATGGTGCTTTGGAACATTTTCAGATCTATTTGATATTTTTCTCCAGAGAACTTAATATTTTTTTCTTTCTTTCGGTAGTTGGTGCCCCTGCATCTGCTGCCTTCTCTGTTTCTTTCCTTTTTTCTGCTTCACGGCCTCCTACCCTTCCTTTGCCAGTGCCTGCCCCTCCTTTCCTGCCTGCTTTCTTCTTCCCTATGGCTGCCCCTCTTCATTCCCATCAGTGCCTCTCCATGATAGCCTGGTATTAGTAAAGTACCATATTTCATTTTCATTGCTGTCTCTGTCTCTCCTCGAATAACAACCCAGAGTTTTGCACACGCTAGATATTCAGGAAATATCTTTTGAATGAATTGATTACACATTTTGGCACCTTTTAAATGTCATTCAAATGTTCGATTTGGAGGGTGGCAGGGCTTTTGTGGTCCTGTGAATGGCTTCAATTACCACCATTCTCTCCAAGTGGAATTTTAAACGGTACCACTTGTTTGGTGTGTAAGCAGTGATATGTTTGGATCTCAAGGAGCCACAGTCCTCCCCAAAGTCTGGGGGATACCAAACCACAAGCACACAAGAAGAGGAGTATTTCCCCTGCACACGTCCAACAATCTCATCTACAGCCCATCTCTGAGCCGGCACTGAGTTATAACAGTGAATCATTCTTTTGAAACCCACCTAAATTCTCCAGCTGCGGTCTAGAAGAGCCAGCTTGGAATACCGAGCAGACTTTGCTATTTGGAAAGGGGTCAGGCCTCCAGAAAGCACATGAACCTTCAGTGTAAGGAGCACCATGAAATATAAAATGACTAGCAGTTCGCTCTAGTGTCAAATGCTGTATCACAGAATTCTGAGTACCACTAATTTTTGCCCTTGCTCCCCTCTTCTGTTCTCTGTGATTCATGATAGAATCAGAAAATATGACTGTGATGGTGATTAACAACATTATGTTCCAGATGTTAAATTACAAAGCTATGTGAGGATTTTGTTTTGTTTTGTTTTGTTTTTGGTACTGGGGATTGAACTCAGGTGCACTCAATCACTGAGCCACATCCCCAACCCTATTTTGGATTTTATTTAGAGACAGGGTCTCACTGAGTTGCTAAGCGCCTCACCATTGCTGAGGCTGGCTTTGAACTCATGATCCTCCTGCCTCAGCCTCCTGATCCTCTGGGATTATAGGTGTGCACCACCATACCTGGCTGTGAGGATTTTTTAAACCTCTAAATATTACTGGAGTTAAAAGATCAGGATTCATAATCAATAAAAAGAAAGGCCATTACTTATCTATAGCATTTTTTTAAGGTGGGGTGGTGGGGGAGTATCCATTTCATATCTGGTCTGATAAAATGTAAATTTGTAATGTAGCCAAATGTTAGTGCAAGCAGTACTCAGTATGAAGGAGTATCCTTTGGCCATATTTTAAGAACTAAAAAGTTAATAATGGGAAAAGTACTTTTAAATTTCAAAATGGGTGCAAAAAATTACTCTCATTCCATCATTCATACTGATATATACCTGATTTTTTTCATGCTTCAGTTTGATGCAATAGTTTTTAATATCCTTTCACATATCATGTTTTAGACTGTGTTGACTTTAAGGCTCTTTTCCCACCAATCTGAGTTTATGAATGTGATTGGCAGATGCCAGGAGTGACTCTCCTTGACATTGGTGGGAAATGCATTTCTTCTCAGTTTCAAGTTCAAGAAGAGGAGAGGGAGGGGACTCTTGAGAATTTGAGGATTTGTTATTAGGTTTTCAGCATCCATAATATTCATAAACAATGGACACAGCTGTCTTTAATAACTAAGCCCACTAACTGAAAGGACAGAACACGTGCCAGGAAAACATCAGGCTCTAAGAGGATTTTATTTTTCCAGAAATTTTCATAGATTGAAGCAAGATTTTGTTTATAACCAAACTGGATGTTTACCCTAAACTTCTCTCATTAAGTAAAATCATTTGACCAAACACTAAGAAAGTGCTAGAGAGTTTTTGGTATTTTAAAATGTTTTTCCTATGTTTCTATACTGTTCTGATTGCTTTTAGGGCTTGTATATGGGGTCTGTATTCAGGGAGGATTGATGTGGACAAAGTCACAGCCTGGGAATGAGAAGAACTGGCCAGTTATGTCACCTGGAACTTCCCAATAACTTCTCTGAGACTTGTCAGTAAAATAAGGGCCTGTTGAAATTTTTCTGATTCTACAATTTTATCATTGCCCAATTCAGAAAAGGGCTGTATTTTCTTAGGAAGCAAGTTCTTTGAGGGACTTTAAATTCTAGCTAATAAAAGTTATTGTTTCTAATATAATAGTAGGTCATTCACACATTTTTAAATTTACTTTATAAATTTTATTTTAAAATTTATATGCAGCTTGGGGCATATATAGAGAGTTTTGACCAAATCATGCATATTTTTAAGTAGGAGATATTATTATAGATTATATGCAGAGGTGCAGGAAGTCTTCACCAGTGATTGTAACCATGCTACAACTTGTTATATTAAAACAAACAGGAAGAGAAGCTAATTTGACTCCTAAATCAGAAGGTTTTTCTGAACTATTAAGACATGTCTGCTACCCCCAATATATCTAGGATGAGGAGCAAGAGGCTTCCATTCAATTACTCATGAAATGGATTTGTGGGTTCTGTTTGAAAAGCAGTAGTTAGAGGTAAAGAAAGCTTCTTTTTTCCTCCCCGAGGCAAGAAAGAAGCTGAAATTGGGTGGTAGTGAGAGCCAGGAGGAGAACTTTAGTTGCAGGGTTCTGCCACTGATGTTGCTGAATGGGTAGAACTTAATGTGTCTCCGCTTATCACACAATCTTAAATTCATAGCCCAGAGATGAAAAACATCTCAGGAACGTGACATGCAGTGTGAGTTTGAAGGTTTTTCTGGAAGAATTTTGAGGTTCTTTGAGGAGAGGGAGTCCCCTGGCCTTTCCGGTAGTGTTGATTCTGTGAAGCCTGGACAGATGTTAAGGTGCTACCTCTCTGTGGCAATACTTGTTCTCTATTGCAGATGTTGTCTCTTCTGTTCAGACAGAAAAGAATTGAGTTTTCCATAGTGTGAGGTAGCCTTGACTGGAGTCTTAGCAGAGTCAGGGGCCAACTCAAGAATTCCATGTATTCTATTTAGGATCTGACCCCACTGAGGCCAGTGAGCCTGATGGGAGAGACATGGCCTCTGGACTCAAGTTAGATGGGGATTTAATTCAGCTGTTCTCCTCGAGCAAGTGAGTGTGCCTCACTTTTTTCAATGAGTAGCTTGGCGAAAAATACTCACGAACCTTCTAGTTTCTTTTTCCATCTCTAATATGGTTGTTGTAGCAAACAGGACCCATGAAGGAAGCTACTTCATGCTTGAAGAGCCTTATCCAGAACAAAAAGGATAAAGATCTCTTATTTATTGTGGAAATGAAATAGCAGACTTTAATGAAACTTCAGGGCTTTGGAGCCAAAACCACTCCTACCCCCATTATTTTTAATACAAGAAATTCCAGACGGTTATGAGAATTTCATGAGCTAAGACACGTCCTGTATAGAAACCAGCACCTAGTAGGTACCTTCCCTTTTCCTGGATGGCTACATGAGTTTTAGATATAGTCCTTTTGATGGTAAACTGCAGGAATTAACTGTTTTAGGACATTCATGTGTATGTAAAACCTAAATATTTTAAACCAGAATTTCCTGGTTTGTTTCTCTGAAGAGAAACGGACTAAAAGGCTTCCTCCTCTCTGTGACTATTACCCTTCCTACAGAAGGCCATAGAAAGAAACTTCCTCTTTGTGTTCAAATACTAGTGCTTTTCTTTCTGCTTGTAGGGAGATAATATTTTACAGTCTGAGTCATTCTTTTTCTTCACTTAAGGAGACATGGCACTATATGTAATGCCTCTGTGTGACGGGAAGGCTAACATTTCTTTAGTAGTACTTTAATCCTACACTGCCCCATAGGCATATATAGTGAGCTATCTATGTGATTTTTAAATTTTCTACCAGATGCATTAAAAGAAGTGAAAAAGGAGTGAGTTGATTTTAATAATACACTTCATTTAACCTACTTTATTCAAAATATCATCTCAACATATAAGCATTATAAAAATATTAACGGGATATTTTACATTATTTTTATTTTCATGCTAAGTCTTCAAATTCTCAGGTATATTTATCCCAGCACTTATTTCAGACTAGCTGCATTTCAAGGGCTCAATTGTACACATGTGGCTAGTGGCTACCATATTGAATAGTGCACGTATTAAAAAATTCTGAAGGGTAAAGAAAGTCTCTTCTGCTCATACCACCACATCCTATATTCATATTCTTTGCCTGGTTGACAGTCATACTGTGCCAAGAAGTTAGGATGAAAGTGAAAATGAAAGTTCTTCACCAGCCAGAATGATGGGTCCTGTTCCAGTGTCATATCCCCCTCTGCTCCAAATCCTCCAGTGGCATCCCTTCTTCATAGTTCAAGCCAAACTTCCTCCTCCCCAACCTCTTGTACTCCTACCCAGACACACTGGGATCCTTGCTATCTTCAAACAGGCCAGGCATGCTCACCTAAGGTCTTTTGCCTGGAACATTCTTCCTGAGACACCCACATGTCTGGTTCTTTCATCTCCTTGAAGGTTTTGCTTGAATGTTACCTTTTTACTGCTTTTTAAGATGACAACTCTACTTTGCCACCCACTTTCTCTGACATCAGATGTTCCCTTTTATACTGATGATATTTTTTCTCATTGTTTATTTATCACCATCCGATGTACTTGTTTTTCCTTTTAATCTTTCTCTTCTCTCCCTATCCTGGTAGAACACAAGCTCCACCAAGACAGGGACATGGGTTTGTTCATTGCTGTATTCTCACCACCTAAAATGGAGCTTAGCACATAGTAGGTACTCAACAAATACTCGCTGAATAAATGGATGATATCCAGCAATTTGGTATTTCTAAAAAAATTCCAATTATAGTATTTTCCAATAGGTGACTGACATTTGCAAAAGTCCCGAATGCCATTCTGCTCAAGATAAATGGAGTTCCCTTGCTTAGTTTGGGAAAATACAGTCAGACAGTCTTTGCATTCGCTTTGCTCTGGTTTAGAAGACCCGTTAGTGAACCTCATGTTGTTGTCCAGCTTCGCTAGACCCCAGCGGGAGTCTGGTCAGTGATTTCAAACAACAGTACTGCTTTCACATGGTGAATTGTTGGAATGTCAGAGCAGAGTCAAATTCAGGAGTCCCTGAATGCTTTTCCTTCTTTGGAAGTAGATACTTAGAATTCTCAAAACTTAGGAACTCTCAAGTAGAAGATTTAATGGGGGCAGGTTGGATTACCTCCTCTATCTTTACAATTCCATAAACCCTTCAAACAAACCTCTCCCATTCGGTTTCAGCAGACTCCTTGAGAACACTGAGAACATATACACAGGGTCAAGGCTGAGTGGTAAGAGGGGCTGTTGTTGTTGGCTGGATCCGTGTGGGGAGCAGCGCTAACCATGGGTTTGTGCAGCCAAACAGTGTGATGTGATCCCCCGGCTGCCGGAGACCTGGCAGACAGCAGAGTCTGGAGCAGCAGCTGACCGGCCTGCTCTTCAGAGGAGAGGCCAGTCTAATTTAGAAGCCAAACAACTTTCTTTTGTCTTACTTGTTTTTCCTCCAAGAAGGCCCAGTTTTGAAGGCCTCAGCAAGAGGGAGGTCTCTGGTATCAGGAAGGGTCTTTCTGGATTTTGTGACTTGCAGCCTGGAGGTGAGCTAGGATCTGTCCACATGTCTTTCCTCCCCCGCTGCTGCTCTCAGCCCCTGAACATAAAATTGGCAATGGCTGTAAATATATTTCACACTAAGTCATTCTATCTAGCAGCAGAGTGCCTCGTACCACTCTCTTATATGTTCCCAGAGAGGAAATAAAACCTTTGACAACAGTTTGAGAGTCAAAATGCAAAATGGCAGTTCCTAGGCGATGGCTCCCTTTGCATTTCCCTTTCTCTGCCTGGGCACTGGGAAGACAGTGGGCTTCACGTGCTGAGAACTTGCAGCTTGGTGAATGAGAATGCAGGATTCCAAGTCAAGAAGATCTTGTGGCTAGTTGAAAAAATTGGTACAATAGCTTTGGATTAAATCCAACCATGTCAAACTTTAAAAAGATATCTTCCTTCTCCCCATAAAAACAATCAAATGCAGGCAGGTTTGGTTCTTGGACTTATTTTTATTACATAATAATTATTGTAACTCTCAATTTATTTAATGAGAAAAAGGCATTTACTCAACTTACCTGTTTATATTTTTACAACATTTACCAAAAGATGGTTTGACCAGAACTTCTGGATTTATTTAGAAGATGGATATTTTACCTAAGATGAATTTCTCCTTTTTCTCCAAGAACCTTTCCTTTTGGGACCTTCAGTTCAGACCTTATCATTTAGATAAAAAAGAGGGTACAGAGCCCATTGACTGCTCGGTGTCTGACCTTCCCATTGTCCTAATCCACTAGGCCAACTGAGTTTGAAACAACTACATAAGCAATGGATGTTGAACAACACAAACCTGGGGCTTGGGTGCGATAAAAAGACTGCGTAGGGACAGTGAGACCTATTTCTTCCAGTGTTTTCTTTTTAACTTTCCATTCTTCTTCTACATGTTTAGTTGCACTTTCCTCCTTGGAACCCAAAATGCAGCCATAGCCAGAAGTGATCAGAGACCTTACCAAAACCTCTAGAAGAGATGGTCCAATCCAGAGCCTAAAGGTCAAGATGTGCAAGTATGTAGTATTTGTGACACACTGGTAAACAACACATTCATGTTCTCCTGATCTACTAAATGACCATTTGTAATTCTTCTCTCTGAGGAACTCATGAATCACATAATAATCACATGTTGAGTACTTTGGTGGGAGAAGAGGAGGTGGAAAGGTCGTAAGGTATAGCCTGATTAAATCACGCTCAAAAAGAAGCTACCTGGCTCAGATATCCTACATCCCTTGTGCCCAGTGACTCTGGCATGTTTTAGTGTGGGAGGTAAAACCATTCATTCTTTGATTTGATATTATGAAAGACACGAGAAATTTGGGCAACTATTATAAAGTATTTGAAAGGGACATGACAAATAAATGCAATTCATGATCTTAGACTGGATCCTCGATTTAAAAAATACTCTAAAGGACATGATAGGACAATTGGTTAGACTTGAAGGTAGACTATGTATTAAATAGTCTACTGTTTACTACATTAATATTAAATTTCCTAAGTGTGATAACAATATTTTTATTATAAAGCAAAAAGGAAAACATTCTTAGCCTTAAGAGGGACATTTTTAATTAGGGATTAAGTATCTACAAATAGGTCTTCTTTCAAAAAAGAGTCTCTGTGTATCTCTGTGTCTTTCTCTCTGAAGAGAAAAAGTCTCACTAAATACTGAAAAGGTGGTGATTTTGGGTGAAGGATAGGTAGAATGTGGACTGTAATGTTCTGGTAACTTTTCTGAAGATTTGGAAATTTTCAAAATTAAATGCCAGGCAAAGAACAGGAAATGGTTGCAAAAGAATTTCTTGTCCTCTCATTGGTCAATGGTGTGTGACCATTAAGTATGGTATTAGTTGTGGGTATTTTATAGATGTCTTTAGGAGACTGAAGACGTTTCCTTTTATTTCTAGGTTGTCGATCAATTTTAACATTAATACCTGTGGATTTTGTCAAATGCATTTTCTGCATCTATGGAGATTGACAATGCGGTTTTTGTCCTTTAATGGATTAATATGATAGGTTATATTTATTGATTTTTATGTTAAATCATTGCTGGGATGAATCTCACTTGATCATACTACATCTTTTTTGTAAATTGCTGGATTCAATTTGGTGGTATTTTGTTGAAAATTTTTGTGTACATATTCATAAGGGATATTCATCTGCACTTGTCTTAGGATGTCTCTGGGTTTTGTATCAGGATAATACTGGCTTCATGAAGCAGTTGGGAAGTGTTCCCTCTTTTATTTCTTTGGAAAACTTTGTGAAGGATTTGTGTTAAATCTTCTTTAAACATTTGGTAGAATTCAACTGTGAATCAATTTAGCCTTGGCTTTTCTTCATGGGAAGATTTTTGGTTGCTAATTAAATTTCTCTATTTGTTATAAGTCTATTCAAATTTTTTTTAAAAAAATTCTTTTCGAGTCAGATTCGGCAGTTTGTGTGTTTCTAGGAATCTGTTCACTTCACATAGATACCTAATCTGTTGGCCAATAATTGTTCATACTCTTTTCTTACAATTGTTTTCATTTCTGTAAAGCAAGTAGTAATGTTCCCCACTTTTGTTTCTGATTTTAGTAATCTAAGTCTGCTTTCTTGTTTTCTTGTTCAGTCTAGCTAGTAATTTGTTAATTTTGTTGAGCTTTATAAAGACTTTCCTTTTGGTTTTATTTAATTCTTTTATGATTTTTTCTCTATTTCATTTATTTCCATTTCAGTTTTTACTATTTTCTTTTTTTCTGATTGTTTTGGGTTTGCTAGCTATTCTTTTTCTGATTTCTTAAGGTAGACATTTAGGTTATTGATTTGAGAGTTTTCATTTTTTTAAATAGAAATTTTTATAAACACAAATTTCTTTCTAAGTACTGCCTTAGTTCCATCCCATAAGTTTTGGTATGTTGTGTTTTAATATTCATTTTTCTCAAAGCATTTTCTAATTTCTCTTGTTGTTTCTTCTTTGACTTATTGATTTTAGGAGTGTGTTGTTTGATTACCAAGTATTTTTGAACTTCCCAAATCTCCTTGTATAACTGATTTCCACTTTTATTTCCTTATGATTGGAGAACATACTTTTATGATTTAAACATCTTTGAATTTGTTGAGATTATTTTTTGGTTTATCCTGGGAATGTTTCATGTGCATTGGAGAAGAACAGGTATTCTGCTCTCTTGACGTGGAGTGTTCTAGATGTTTGTTAGGTCTAGGTGATTTGTGGTGGTGTTCAAGTCTTCTACTGTCTTGTTGATCTGCTCAGTTTTTTTTATCTATTATTGAAAGTGGGGTATTGTACTCTCAAACTATTTATAGTTGAATTATCTAATTCTTGCTTCAATTTCTTTTCAGTTTTCAATCTTCTTATTACTGCACATGTATTCATAATCTTTATTTCTTCCCATTTGACTCTCTTATCATTATAAAATATGCTTTTTTTGTCTCTTGCAGCAGTTTATGCCTTAAAGATGTTTCTTGTCAGATATTGGTATGACTCCTGCTTTTGCGTAGTATGTATTTTTCTGTCCTTTTTATATTTTCAACCTATTTGTGTCCTTGAATCTAAAATATGTCTGTTGTAGACAATAAATAGTTGTGTAAAGTTTTTTTTTTCTATACCGGGGATTAAACTCAGGGGTACTCTGCCACTGAGCCATATCCCCAGCACTATTTTGTATTTTGTATATGTTTTTTTAAATTTAGAGACAAGGTCTCACTGAGTTGCTTAGTGCCTCGCTTTTGCTGAGGCTGGCTTTGAACTCTCAATCCTCTTGTCTCAGCCTCCTGAGCAGCTGGGGTTAACAGGTGTGCACCACCATGCCTGGCTTGTGTAATGTTTTTTTAAAAAAGTATTTGTTCTGCTGGTCTCTGCCTTTCAATTGGAAGATTTAGTTTATTTTCATTTAATATAATTTCTGTTAAGATAGGTTTTATATCTGTTATTTTCTGTTTATCTTATATCTTTTTTGTTCTCTAATTCCCTCATTACTACCTTTTATTTCATTAAGTGAATATTTTCTAGTATTCATATACATACATGTAAAGTATATGTTATAATATAATAATGGCATATTATAAAATATCCACTTAACACAGAAAATACTATTCTTTTTATTATAGTTTGTACATTTATGCACTATATGATATATTAGTTATTATTATATTTTGTTTCATTATATAGTATATACTTGTACATATATAATATACATTTTGTTTCATTATATATTATATATTATATTATATATTTAATGAACCAAAAGGAGGAAGTTATTTTCTTATGTAGATATTTTATATAATGTGTATTTTTATTTTATACAATATGTTTATATTTCATAAAATATATTTTAGATAATATGTTATATACTGATTATATACATTATAATTATTTAATCTAATGTATAGTTGGCCCTCTGTATTCATGGTTTCTGCATTTACAGAGTCAATCAACCATAGACAAAAATTTTTAGAAAAATTTGCATCTGTACTGAATTTTCTTATCATTATTCCCCAAACAATACTGAATAACAACTATTTGACATACTGTCATAGGACAGATCTACTAGTAATGAATTCTCTTAATTTTTGTTTATTTGGGAATGTCTTAACTTCTTTGTTTTTTAACAACAGTTTCAATGCATAGAGTTTTTATTTACAGTTTTTTCCTTTTGCCACTCTGAATACATCTTCTGGTCTCAGTATTTTCTTATGAAAAATTAGCTGCTTGTTATATTTATGATCCCTCACATGTTAGGAATAACTTTTTTTTTTGTTGCTTTCAAGATTCTCCTTGTCCATCTTTCTACAGTTTGTGATGCATTTGGGTGTGGATTTGCTATAAAAGGTTTGTTGAACTTCTCGGATATAAAATTAATGTTTTTAATTAAACTTGGGAAGCTTTTTCCCAGTATTTTTTCCCATATTTTTTCCGTCTCTCTCTCTCTCTCTTCTTTCCTTCTGGAACTTCTACTATTTGTATGTTGGTACACTTGATGGCTCCCACATGCCTCTGAGACTCTGTTCATATTTTTTTATTCATTTTTCTTTCTATTTCTCAGACTGAATAATGCCAAATGACCTGTCTTCAAGTTCATTCATTCTTTTTCTGCTAGTTTAAATATGCCATTGAGGTTCTGTAATATATTTTCCCTAGAGTTATTGTACTTTTCAAATCCTGTGTTTCTTTTTAATATATTTTCCCCTTATTGATATTCTCTTTGATGAGGTATGATTCTTAAATTTTTGCTTTTTCTATAGACATGCTTTATTTTAGCATATTTTAATGGCCAATTTAAAATATTTATCTAATAAGTCCAACCTCTAGAATTTCTCCAGGACAATTTCTATTGCTTGCTCTGTGTTGAGGGGTGGGGGTTCAGGGAAGAGCATAATCCCCTGTTTCTTTGTCTATTTAATTTTTGTTGTTGGTATTGAAAAGTGGACATTTAAAATAATATAATGTGCAACTCTGGAATTCAGCTTCCATCCTTCCCAAGATTTGTTGTTGTTGTTGTATATAGTTGTGATTGTTGCTGTGTTTGTTAAATTAATTTGACTCATCCTATAAAGGTTGTATTTTTTTGCTGCAAGTGGCCACTGAATCTGCTCTGTTTAATGGTCAGCTAATGATTGGGTAGAGGTTTCTCTAAATGTCTTGAACCAATGTTGTCTAACCTTCACCAAGGTGCTACGTGTGTGTGTCAGGCATCCTTTCAATACTCCAACAAAAGTTTTCAAATATGCCCCATCCTTCACCTCCTGATTGTATAGAGCCTCCAAGGTTAGTCAGATGTCAACAATTCAGGCCTTCTCAGGTGTTTCCTGGACATGCACCCTGCCTTACACAGGCATGTGGCCTTCAGTGTTCTTAGGACTATGTAGGGCTTTGCTAAGTTCTCAGCTTTTCCTTTTAAGTAGTTCACTCAGTTTATTAACTCCAACTTGTAATGTTGCTTCAGGCACGGCAAAGCTATAATTATAGCTTTTGTTAGTCAGCTTTCTGTCACTAAAACAATAGCCCAAGGCAAACTTAAGAAGACGAAAGGTTTATTTTGCTTCACAATTTTGGAATTTTCAGTCCACGACCATAAGCCCTGTTATTTAGAGCTGGTACCGCACATCATGATGGGAGCCTGTGATAGGGGAAGCTGTTCACCTCATGGCAGGGAAGCAAAAGAGAAGAGGAGGAAGAGGTTGGTGTCCCAATATTCCCTTTAAGAACATGCTTTCAATGACCCAACTTAATCCCATCAGGCCCCACCTCTTAAAGGTTCCACTACTTCCTAATAGTGTCACAGGCTGGGGACCAAGCTTTTCACACATGGACCTTTAGGGGACATTTAAGATCCTGATTACAGCACAGCTGATAGATTTTAACAAGTGCCCTGGAAATAGGGAAGAAAAAGCTCTGATTTGGAGAGAAAGAGACAAATTCTGAGAGTGGAGCTTTTCAGCAAGCTGCTAGACAGATGCAATAGTGACAGGACTCCAGGGGTGGGACTTTCGAGGAGTTCCAAACACATTCTTTTCTCTGGAATGGTTGATAGGCTGCTGGTTTTCAGAGCTCCTATAGTTGCTGGGCCATTGATTGGTATTCAAGACTATTGCAGAGCTGAGTAGAGAGGGACAGGATTAGAGTACGTGAAAATACTACAATCTTGCTGTTCTTACTGAGATTCAGTTAGTTTTCCTCAATAAATGCTCCTCAGATTTCTGCAAGCTTTTCATTCTGAGAGCTTGAAAAATGTTGATTTCGATAATTTTTGACAGTGCTCTTACTGCTTTGTGGGGGAGTGGATTTTCAGAAGTCCTTGTTCCACTCTGCAAATTGTAACCCTTCAGGATCTTTTTATGTTTTGTTTGCACTTTGCTGTATCAATTCATTTTATTTAAATGCTAGAGAAGTTCTTGAGGTTAAATATTTTCTTTATGATATTTAAAATACATAAAACTTCAGTGTTCCTAAATTTTTCCCAAGGTAATACATTTGTTTAAAATATGCTTACAGGGTCAAAAGATGAATATTCCTAAATTCTTTATAATGTCTGCCAATTTGACTTGTATAAAGATTCTCTCAATTCACAGTTTTGTATTGAGTATATGCAAATGGGTGTTTTCCTGTATGTTTAGCAAATCTGGATATTATAATATTGTTATGAAGTTGGAAAATGCTGAGTTCTAATTTTACTCTATTAAAAAGTTAAATAAACTAACACCTAAGATAAAAAGATTTAAATAAGAATAATTACTTTTTTTCCTGATGTAATCACATATTCTCTGTTTAAAAAATATATACAATACTAATTTCATTTTAAATCTATAGGAAAATGTAGATAACACATGAGGATTTTAAAAATTCCAAGAGAGACTTTGGTTTATGTCTTCTTAATTAAGGATTTGTTTTTATAGTGTATGAGTGAATCTCTATAATCATCATGTATTTTTGGCTAGGTTTCAGTGGAAAGGAAACACCTTTCTAAACTCTCTCATATGCCAGGAAAAGAGGAGAAATAATGATAAAACCAGAAAGTACAGCATATGCAAGCAGCCACAGCTAAATTTGATGAGTGCTCCAGAAATCAAAACTGCTAATCTGTGATGTTCTTTCTGGGGTGAAATTACTGATGCCTGGAGCGGGAATAACTTTTTAGGAAGGGTTACTGGTATATCATGCTTGACTAGCAATCGGCCAGCAATTTGACTGATGGACATTACCAGGAACCCTCAGGAGAAATGTTGATAATGTTGATGTGCTACTTCCAAATAGTGTTTCAATTCCTGGACATCTGTAGGTTGTAATTTCTCTCTTCTTGTTTGGGATGCAACTGGAGAGAATTTATGAATTACGTGGCCATAGTTTGACCTCTATTGCAAACTGGCCTAGATAACAAAGCAATCAATCCATGTTCCTGTGATCTGTTCCTTTGTGTCAGAAATGGAGAACTGATCAGAATGAAGAATGAGGATTTAAATAATCCCTTGCTCACCTATTTCAGACTGGCTTAGCCACTCTGCTCAGGTACCTTCTTAATATAATTTTCTGAGATCTTTAATGGAATTAGGTCAGAATTCAATGATGGTAGAATTCATTGAGATAAAAAAAGGCTATAAAACTTT
The DNA here is from genome assembly GCA_004024805.1 of Geosciurus inauris. NCBI lineage: Eukaryota > Metazoa > Chordata > Mammalia > Rodentia > Sciuridae > Geosciurus > Geosciurus inauris. The sequence goes on along the minus strand of PVHX01013433.1, from coordinate 20,464 downwards.
CCCTCCCATTACTAATTTGGTATACTTTCACATAAGTAAGATGAAATCATAGACCCTTAGACCTTAAAATGACATTAAGATAGTTTGGAAATTTGAAGCAAGTTGCTTAATCATAGATTACTATTCCTATTTATGAACTGAAGAGATCATGGCAGTCAATGATTTTCAACCTTTTCTATGCTTTACTTTGGTTTAGGTGTATTGCATTAAAATTACAATTTTAATTTTATTTTGAAAACTTCTATGGTCAGAATGTTTGTATATCCCTTCCCCCAAACTCATATGTTGAAACTAAGTCCCAAGATGACAGTATTAACAAGTGTGGCCTTTGGGAAGCCTGAGGGAGCTTGCTGTCCCATAATGTGAAAACAGATAGAGGTGCCATCTATGAGGAATGGGCCCTAACTTGACACCAGATCTGCTGATGCCTTGATTTTGGACTTCTCAGTCTTCAGAACTGTGAGCAGTAAGTTTCTATTGTTTATAAACCAATCTTCCAGGCATAGTGGTAATCCCCTGTAATCCTAGCAACATAGGAGCCAGAAGCAGGAGGATCTCAAGTTCAAGTTCAAGATCTAAGATCTCAGCTCTTAGATCTGCTGGGAAGTAACCATAGTTAACAGGGTTTTTGTTTGTTTGTTGGTGTGTGTGTGTGTGTGTACAAAGATGGCCTATGCATTTATAGCCATAAACTTATTTATCTCACTACCTCAGACTTCTCAAATGGTAATGTCCTAACACTCTGTTCAATGTCATTTTTCACTTAATTGTACATCTTAGATGTTGTTCCGAATCAATGTTTTTAAACACTGCCTCATTCTCTTAAATAGCTGCATGTTATTCCATTTACAGATACAGGGTAATTCACTCATAGGTATAGGGTAAATTATGAATTTTTGTGTATAATCCTTCCAATATTTTGCTATTATAAACAATGATGCACTTAGTACATCTATATCTATCTACCTACCTACCTACCCACCCATCTACACACACGCACCTGTTTCTTTCCACACATGTGAAAATATTTCTTTAGGATTAATTCCTAGGACAGAAGTTGTGAGATCAATGAGTATATATACTTAAATTATTTGGGGGAATGGCCAAATTGCTCTCCATGAAGATGGGAGTGACTCTCCCCTCTACTAAGAGTATGTGTGAGTGCTTGCTGGTCTGTACTTTTTTGACAGAGTATTTTTACTATTTTATTTTGTGAATTGGCAAAAAATATTGTTTAATTGTAGTCTCGGTTTAATTTTATTTTACTATAGAGTGCCGTTTAGTGTCTTTATGTACTACAATTCATTAAATTTATGAAGACATTGATTATATGACCCATTCAGATTTTTACAATGTTAAAATATATCAAACTTAAATTGATGAAATACGTTCCTTAAGCCATACATACTTCACTTTTTGTGAAGAGCCTTTTGGTTCTTTTCCCCTAGTGGGCTGTTGTTTTTTGTGTTGATTTCTAAGGGCCGTTATAAATAAAGGAAACTAGTCCCTTGTCTGTGTTATGTATCACATTTCTCAGTCTATCACTATTGATTCTATAGTGTTTTTTTTTTTTTCATGGAGAATATTGTTATGATTAAATTCATCCAGGTTTTCTTTGAAAGGTTCTGGATCAAGTGTCACTATTAGGAAGGCCTTCCCCAGGCTGAGATTAAAAGTCCCCAGTTGTTTTCCTCCCATATTGATGGTTTAATCTTTAAAATAGGTCATTCCTCTTTTCATAATTTTCCAGAATTTTCTTATTATGTCAATTGTATAAAATGTCTAGTTCAAAATAGTATCCAGCTAATGTCTATTAGGGTCATGTTTGGACTTTCCATATAAGTCAATATGTCTGACAGTAATGACAATTTTTATTTCCTCTGGAAAGTTCATGTGTGTTTAAGTTTTCTTCTAGGAACAGTGCTGGCTTGCATCTTAAGAAGAATGTTAGACACTGATAATAGCAGCTGTCTTTGTTAAAGAGTCCTTAACTTGAAGGGCAAAAGGACAGTATTTCTCTGTTACCCAATGGAGTGGCTTTGGGTTGATGTGACATCTTGTTAAGGAAGTATCTATCCAACTCTATTTTATTAAGAGTAAAATTAGCATACTAAACCTGAATTCTTAAATATGACTTTATCATTTACTTTTTGATTGTATATTAGAATGCTCCAAGATTACAGCTTATTCTTTCTGAACAAGGCTAGAAAAGAAGATGAAATAGCTCTTCTGAAACTACCCAGACTGTGTTTCATTTCATGAAGATGCTGGATTGGTGGAAGTGGGGATTTGCTTTTGGGGAGGGATCTCCATTTGTTCTAGTAAGGGCCACCCTGCTAATGGCATGCATGACAAGTGTATTGTTCTTATTGTCCACCTTGAAGTGGGAATAGAGCACTTGACCAACTCATATCAGGATTATTTATATAAAAAAATAATGTGAAGGTGTGTCCTGTGGCTGGAGGAAGGTGTGTCCCCATGTCAAGTTTATAAATATGAAAGATGGGTGGCTTTGGCTTTTCTTTTGGGATGGGAAAGCCACCCTAACATGAGGGAGAGAAATGTGATATAGAAAATTAATGCAAGTCTAAGATTTCTAGCTTCCCTTTCTTGGCCTGTTTTCCTAGTTTCAGATTTTATTCCCAGAAAATTGGAAGCTCCAAAACACTATTCTTTTTCAAAAGCTTTACTTTGCTTGTATTGCTAGGCTTGTATTGTGACTTTGTCAAATAGCTGATTGTACATGAGAGTGGGAGAATGATTGTCTATATTTTTGTTAAATAAGGCCATCTTGGAAGATGACCTTCCATATATTTCTGATAAGGCACCATGGTTCTTCACCTTCCTTTTTCCCCTTTTCAGGATCAGAATATTAAATGATCACTTCCAGCTCCAAATATTTTTATGCCTCCATTCCCCCTCACCCCTCTTATGAACCTTATGGTTCCTCAGGTGTGCTGTGTTCTCTCACCCCTGTGCTGGAGCAAGTGGTTTTCCAGTTTTGCCTTCTGTTCTTCTACTCTTCGTCTTTGAGACTTAGCTCAGAGGTCATCTGTGAAGTGCTTCCTGGTCACCCTGATGACTTGCTTCCTCCTCTAGAAGTGGTTAGTACAGATTTCACCTATCAAAGGGTGTGTTATGTTTCCATTTCCTTACTGCCAGGAATGCTCATGTATGCCTGAGTGTTAGGCAGGCTTCCCCTTCATTTGTTTAATGTGAAAATTCAACATCATTGTCCAACTTGAATAAACATATTTCTAGGGGTGTAAGTGAGATCATTGAAAGTCTACTTTTAATGCTTAATTTCCTTAGTTTTACATACTTATTTAAAAATCACTTGTGGAAATGATATTTCAAGAAAACTACCATATTCTGTTCTCAGATTTTATAAAACAATTTTATTTAAACTAATCACCTGCAGCTTCATCTGATTGACCTATGACATCACTAGAGCTATTTTGGAGTCATCAGATGTGATTTTTCTAGAGTAATCCATCTTCATTTCCATTTAAGTTGTTTGGGATCCAGTAATTTTTAAATCGATGTGTGATGTTGTTACAAGTACCCATTGATATAGTCTTTTTTTTCATTCATTGTTAGGATTATATTTATGAGTTTCATAATGTAACTACACACTGTACTACTTCTTAATGTCATTTTTCAAGGGTTTGTGTAGGATGGTATTCTATACTTATAAGTGTGAAATTGGGCTACAGGAAAAATTGCTACATTCTCTTAAGTTTCTTTTCTTTTTTGATTCCACTAGGTGAACTTTCCCAGCTAGTATTAATTAACATACATTCAGGTTAATGGGTCTTGCTTACATAGTAATTTGGTGATCAGGATAAAGTAATTTAGAAAATGCCTTTTTAATAAATAAGAGACTTGTGAATGCTTGAATTTAGGAGAAATCTATTATTTTCTATAGTTTAGTTTGGTAAAAGGAAAAAAAAAACATACATGATGTCTTCTTTGAAAACAGAATCTTGTCTTATTTCTTTTTATATACATACTGATTCCAATAAGGTTACCTGTCAGAAAATAAAGGAATTACTTTAACTACTGTTAACATGACTACCTTAGATCATGGGGAGACAATAAAAGAAAAGCAATTTTTTTCTGAAGACTGCTTTGGAGTTGGTTAATTCTAACTTTACATCATGTAAAGTATTAACATTTTTGAGATTTTATTTGTAAACTACTTAAACACAACCAACTTTAATTTTCTTTTCTATAATAATATTGAGAATCTATATTACAAAGTTGTTATGAAATACAGAAATTATAATATATATATGCATATGCATACATCTCTGTGTGTGTGTGTGTGTGTGTGTGTGAGAGAGAGAGAGAGAGAAGGAGAGAGGATAGAGAAGAGAGAGAGGCATTCATTATTATTCTCTCCCTCCAGAACTTCTTTTTCTTCTATTGCCATCCTATGCATTTTTCTCAAATCTTTCACTGGATGGGATCCAGAATTGCTTGGTGTTTTGATCCTGCTTTTGGGGACTTACCTTTGGCCAGTTCTCTGCCACAGTACTTTTTCTTTTATTTCCTAGACTCTGGCATCTCCTGAGTGTATTCTATGGTCCTGCATTAGCAGTAACACCTGGCATCTTGTTCAGTGCTTCTCAGACTTTAACGTGTATGTTAATCAACTGAGGATCTTGTTAAAATGCAGATTCAGATTCCATAGGTCTGGCATGAGGTCCAGGACTCAGTATTTCAAACAAGTTCCCAGGTGTTATTGATACTGCTGGTTCATGGACCACACTTTGAGTTGCAAGGACAAGTAATGATGTTGTGCCTCAAAGAATGTATTAGAAATTGCTTAACTGCCTCTGAAGGTATTGCTGAAAGGAAATAAAAAGCATATTTTGCATACACAAAGTTTCACAATACTCCACTGTGCTCACTCATCCTCATACCACTCTCTATGGAAGATGAGTAAAAATTTCCATTAAAGGAAAATCTTTTAAGCCAGAATATAAATAAGGGCTTCGCTTCTTTTGGTTGGTCAGGGTAAAAAACAAAAGCAAGTTTACACTACCTTGAAAATCCTTTGGAGGAGAAGAACAAGAATATTCCAGACAACTGGACCCATGCTAGAAAAGACTATTACTTTGCTCATATTTTTGCATTGCTGGAGATATGAAAAATGAGAGCCAAATTCAAATTTGCAGCCCAGAATTCAGTGCAGAAGATCGTAAGCCAGTAATATTTTCCCTGTAAAATCTCTTTGGAAAGGCCCTCAGATCTGAGTCAGCTAGGGTGAACCCATTTTCTGAAATTTTGTTTCTGGAAGCATTTAATTGAAAGGAAAAACCCCAAGAATGCATCCAGAGTTGAATGTCATGCAGCAATTGAGAGGCCCTCGAAATAGCAACAATGGGAATAAATGAAGCCAAATGAAATCTGCAAATTATTAGGATGAAATTGGTAAGGGGCAGAGAGACTTAATGAGAGGGAAATAAGAGAAATCAGTTTTCCAATACAAAGTCTATATTGAGAGGTTGTACAAAAGAGGACTGGGAACAAGAAACTTCTGAATGCTAAAAAGATGGCAGAGGCTAAAAGTTCAGAGAGACTGGATGACTCTCGGTTTGATTTCCTCTGAGACATTTTAGGTTCAAAATTTCATTTAAATGGTAGTCCTCATTGCAGTCTCTAACAGCTGTCCTCAAATTACCCCCACCCCCAATTTCAAAGAATATGCTCTGAAGAACTTTGAAAATTGAGATAGGCAGAAACCAAATTCTGATATTTGGAAGGAACTGGCAGTAATCATAAGGCAAATAGGTCTTAGTAAGGAAAATGACTCCATTTTCAGTTTACTACATATTTGATTTTTCCTGTGTTTATGCTGTTTGCCAGAAAGGGCAAAAGCTATTTGTAATTCCTGTCCCCCATTCTACCTGACACAGACGCACACATACACACACTAAATATCCAGAGAAAAGCACGTCCTTTCTCTCTATACTCTTCCTTAGGGTGCTATTATATGTGATAGGAGACCATATGCTATCTCAAACCCTGGAAAAAAAAAATCAAGGAAAATATTGATAATACACAATAAATGAAATGCAACATTATTAAATAATAACAGTAAATGACTTATCTAATCATGACCAAGGAAGTATGAACAACAAGTTTGGGGAAAGACTAACAGAAGGAAAATCAAAGATCTTGATCATAACAGTAAATCTCATTGGGTTAAACTCTCATTCAAAGATAATCTCAGAGGGAATCCATATGAAAAATCCAATGATCTACTGTTTCTATGTGATATTTTAAAAGAAAATTATTAGCTCCACGTTTTTGAAAGGGCAGCCTCTTGGGCTGCTGTTGTTTTGGCTGTCAGATTTCTGAATTCCCAGATGTCTCCGGCTGGAAGCCTTGGCTCTGCAGTAGTCAGGCCTTACAAAAAGGAACTGCAGACCTGGAAAGTGCATGTGGAACAGGGTGCTCAGGTCCTGCCCGCAGGGCTCCAGCTATGGGCTCATGGCTGTGTGGCGCTGTGTGGGTTGGTTAACAGAATAGGGATCCTCCCCTGCCAGCCCTGCTGGTCCCTCCCAGGGCACAACTCTCCATCACTGTAAAGCCAGTCCCTTGGGGATTATACTCCACACCTTCTCCTCCTTCTCTCCTCCCCAGCCTACCATACCTTGAGGTTTGTATTACTGACATTTTTTGAACCTGTTTCTCCCCTGCTTCACTGCTTCCACCCTAGTTCAAACTCCTATTGTCACTCAGTTGATCTCCAGTGAAGCCTTTGTATCTTGTCTCCTTATTTTTGCTATTTTTATTTTATTATTTTAAAAATTTTGATAGGTCTCTTGTATTCTTTTGATAGACCACTTTAAGTATGATTTACATACCATAAACTCACTTGTTTAATGTGCCCTATTCAATGATTTTTAGAAGTTGTGTTTATTTTTAAGAGTTGTGCAATTGTTGCCAAAATCCAATATTCTTTCTTTCAAAGCTTTTATTTTGGAAAATTAATATATACAAAAATAAGCAGAATAGTGTAATGAGTCCCTGTGTACATCAGTAGCAATCAACACATGACTCGTCTTGTTTCTGCCATAACTGGAATTGTTTTGAAATACATTCCAGACAGATGATCATTTCATCTGTAAATATTTTTCAGTATGTATTTTTGAAAGAGAAAGATTCCTTTGAAAAAACAAACATGAATACATTATCATATCTTTAAAAAACTAACAGTTCCTCAATGTTACTAAAGATTTAGTTGGCATTTAAATTTATCTCTCACTTTTCTGTTTTATTTGTACATTTGATTTAAGTACAAACAATGTTCATATATTACAACAGTTTATATATTTCTTCTGTTTCTCATAATCCAAAATTTCCCTCTCCCTCTTTCTTTTTGTCCTAGTGAGTTATTTGTTGAAGAAATCAAATTGTTTGCATTCCCAAATTTCCTAGGTTTTTGTTTTTCCCATGGCATCCTGGTAGTGGCACTTAGCATGTCCTGTCATTTGGAAACTTGAGTTTTATCTAAAGGGTCTATCAGACGTAGGCTTGGATTTTCTAGGGAGACTCTGTCATATTTGGTGTCATGGGCTTTCGTAAGGGGGCACATAATGCCTGGTTGTATCTGTTTTTGTTAGGTTACTCTTGATCTGTGAGTTCAGGTGATTTTAGCCTGATCCATTGATTTTATTCATTCTCATCAAACTTCTATGATTTATATCATCCATTACCTACAGCCAAACTGCAGGCGCTATAAACTTATTTTTTCCATTACAAAATAAACTTGAAAAAAAATAGACTACTTTTAGACCTATTTTAGATTTACAAAATAGTTGAACAGAAATGACAGTTTTTGTATGTATTCAACCCCTTCCCCCAACACAAACACATGCATGTTCAACTCCATTATTAACCTCTTGCATAGGTATGGTACATTTACACAATGAACTTAAAAAGTGAAAATCTAATCATGTTCTTTTTTTTTTTTTTTACAAAATGTGCTAATTTTACTAACTACTTGGTCATACCTCTTTAACATCTAGATAGTAGATGTTGCAAAATTGGGACTCATTTGTCTATTATATATACTATATACACAATAAAACAAAATGCACAAAACATACAGAAAATTGAAGTCTGAAAATGTCTAAGTATGAATACACTAATGTATTACCTTTTGTGATTGCTTCTTTCCCACCTCCTCCACATTGCTGAACAAGTAGAGGTAGTTTAACAGTTCCATTCCCAAAGGACAATATTTCATATACATTTTAGCAAAAAGATATTTACAAAGTCGTATTTGACTACCTCTACATGTAACATAGATTGGGCACTTCTAAACATCTAGACAGACTAGATGTTTCAAGTAAGGACTCAATTTGTCCACTATGTACATGACAGTCTTAAATAAACTGTGCACATGTAACAATAGTTTTAATTTGGAAATGTCTTCAAAATATGAGCATTCTGGCCCTTCCCTGATCCAGTGAGCTATGTAATGCTCAAATTTTCAGAAGACAATCTTTCCTAGGAATTTTAACACAAAACAATAAAAAGTTTGTTTACTAATTCTACCTTTGTCATATACTGCCAGCCTCTTTAACATCTAGAAAGACTAGATGTAGATTATACTCATTTGTCCTTTGTATACACTATGTACACAGCAAAGTAAATCATAAACCTTAGACATAAGGTACAACTCTTAGCCCATTGTAAGCACAGCAGGACCAGCACACAACTCTGTACTATTCCACAGGGAATTTGGCTATTGCCACCCCCTCCCCCGCAAAACATTTGATAAGAATTTTAACAAAAATAAATTTACAAAATGTGTTATATTTTACCACTTCTTGTAACATAGATCAGGCATGTTTGAACATCTAGAAGGTCTAGATATTTCCAAAAAACTACTTAGCGTTTTCAACTATATATATATTAATGAGGAATAAAATGTACACACAAGACAATAGTTATTTTACAAAAACTGTCTTTTACATAGAACTAGTCTGGCACAGGACCTCCTCCTTCTAGGCGCAAGCCTGTAATCCCCAGCACTTAGGGAGGCTGAGACAGGAGAATAGTGAGTTCAAAGCCGGCCTCAGCAACGGTGAGGCACTAAGTGACTCAGTGAGACCCTGTCTCTACATAAAACACAAAATAGGGCTGGGGATGTGGCTCAGTGGTCCAGCACCCCTGAGTTCAATCTCCAGTACCAAAAAAAAAAAAAAAAAAATTCAATGGATAGCACAATGACCTCCTCCTTCTCATGAAGTCAAAGTCTTCTCCACATCCTCTAACTCACTGAACAAATGTGGGCTAGTGTTGCTCCTCGAGGTGGTCTAACAAACCCATTTCAAAGTCACTTCCAGAAGGCATTTCTGATTTTTTTAAACAAATGGGCATTTACAAGATGTTATTTTCTAACTCTATCATACCTCAGGCAACCTCTTTATATTTATAGAATGTCCAGATGTAGCACACATTTTAAAAGGATGAAGGAAAGTTGAGTGTAGCTTTTTCATATCATACACATAGGCCTTCTACAAACAGCCAGTAAATCTTCCCAAAGGGTGGTGGGCACTTCCAATTGGTCAAATACAGTATGTAACTCTACTCTTTGGAAGAAGGAACACCAATGTCCCCAGGCCACTAACCCTTTCACCTTGTCCTCCCGTGCTTAGCTCACCTTCCAGGATGGTTAAGGCCTTTGCCTTGTCGGGAGGAGATGCGGTCTTGTGGGCTGAGGTGCTGGTCTTGCGGTCCAGGTGAAGTCTCTTGTGCTGAGGTGCAGGGAGACCTCAGGAGTGACCTAGGTGTGGTCTGGTGGAGCCGGCAGGGAGCGATCACGGTGGGCCCTGGTGTTGGCTCTGCTGTCTAAGGTGTGGTCGAGCTTTGGGCGTCTGCTCTCCTTTTTGGGCCCTGGAAGCCCTTGCTGGCCTCATGGCGCTGGGGAGCCGCGACTCTCCTTGCCACACTGCACCACGTCCTCAGCGGTTGCTTTGGCTGAGATGGACAGGACTGGGCCAGGAGACCTGGCAACCCGCAGGGTCTGGGGTTCAAAAGGTTGCTGCTGCCATCAGGTCATCCAGTCAGGGGGATAACCTCCTGGATCCTTCTAGGCTTGGGCTAGCCATTGCGTATTTGCAGTGGGAGCTGGGGGTGTGGGGAGGGGAGTGGTCTGCAGGGCAGAAGCTGTGGCCTGTCCCTGGGGCCCTCCAGCTCACCAGCCAGTCTGGGGCCCGGGGAGCAGGCCGTGCTCCGTTTCTAACCACTGATCATGTTCTTTATCTCCTTAAAATCTTTAAAGACTTCCCATAGTTCTGTCTCCCTCATTGCACTTACCACTGAAAAATTGTTTCATGGGATTACTTCATGGGCTGTTTTCTGGTACCTTGCAAGCCCCATCAGGGTACGGATGCTGTCTGTTATGGCTCATCCTTGAAGGCCTAGGACAGGGTCTAGTAAACACAAGTTCCATTTGCTACTTGTGGAATGGATGACGTGAGTGAAAAACCAGTGGATTCAACCAAAGAAAGCCTGCAGCATCTATTAAAAGAGCACCTTGTAGGTTGTCAGTGTCATTTTCCTTGGACATGGGGACACACAGGAAAGGCAAGTAGAGATTGAAGAAATGAGAAAGCCGAGAGGAGGTGGTTTTGGAAGATTCCAGTGTTTCTGATGGTGATACACTGTGGTCAGAGATGTGGAGAGACACCGGCTGTGTGCGGAGGGGAGATAGCAGATGAAAAGCTTCCCTGAAGGCATAGGAAGGGAACAACATTTAAGGGCAGAGAAAGGAGGGACATCTTGCAAACAAGATGTCCTGTACTTGCTGTGTGAGAGGCTGCCTTGTGTCTGTTTTAATGGCTCTTGAAGGCATCGTTGTGATACCATAAATTCCAGCCAGTCAAAGCAGCCCATTCATCCCTGTTGGTCTGCGACATCTCCTCTCCCTACTATACAGTACTGTGCCAGACCAACACTGTGGAGTATGGAATTTCCTCCCCATCTGGGGAGACTCAGGCCCTGAAAACACTTACAGTTTAAGAACTTGTGGTTGGGCAATCCAAGGTCTTATAGGAAAACGCTATTGAGGCTTCCAGGTTGTAAGTCAACCTTCAAACACCTTTAGAAATATTTTATATGTTCACTAAATAAAATAGTAGGGTCAGCACAATAGAGAGAATATCTGTATTTTTACACATCTTGCATTAACATGAATAGATATCAAATGATTCATTTTCCTTTTTCATAAATTTTAGCTTACTAGCACATTTTCAATTTTTCTCCCCCTCCCTCCCTCCCTCTCTCCCTTCCTTCTTTCCTTCTTTCCCTCCCTCTCTCCCTCGCTCGCTCTCATTCCCTCCCTCCCTTACTCCCTTCCTTCCTTCCTTCCTTCCTTCCTTCCTTCCTTCCTTCCTTCCTTCCTTCCTCTCTTTCTCTCTTTCTTTCTCTTTCTTTCTCTCTCTTTCTTTCTTTCCTTCTTTTCTTACAAATTAGTTTTGCTTTCTTGCCAGTAGTATGCACTCTGGTATTTCTATCCCTTTTAATGTCCTTTTCCCTACAGGGGAAGCTGAATATAGAAAACACTTGTGACCTCATAATAAAGGGTCTCCCATGGCACACACCTTATGTCATGGTTAAGTGTATTCTGAAGATTCCTCTACATGTGGACTGAAATTCTTCTAAGTTATGGTATAAATATACATAAGTAAAGACAAGTTGAGTTGAATATGACACTGAGGTTAAGAAAACTGGATTCTAGAGCCAGATGCCCAGGTTTTAATTCAGCAACGAGCTGTGTAACTTTGGACAAGTTATTTAACTGCTGTGTGCTTTTGTTTCTTCATCTGTAAAATAGAACAATAACACTTCACGGAATTGGGCAATGATTAAATGATTTGTTGAAAATGCTTAGAAGAGAGCCTCCTATGCGGGAGGTTATATGGACTGTTAAGATTGATGTTGCTATCAATGAAGTACATTCCTGCCTCTGAGAATTTTACCTATGGGGAACTTGAGGTTGGGGAGGAGCAATGACTGAACCTGCTGGGCTGCTTGTGTTTGTGAACACAGGCTGCTCAACAGTTGCTACCTGTGATGAAGCCTTCAGCTTTCCATTAATGAGATGCCAAAAGCAAAAAAAAAAAAAATGCTCTATTATAAAAAAGGAAGTGCACCTTCCCTTTGTAGATGAGCATATGGAAAACTTGATGTCTTAGGATATCAATTTTTCTCTGTTGTCCGCTGATTGTGGCCAGAAGGGACATCTCTCCAACCTGTGGATCTTACCAATGGGACTCAAGGGGAGCGAGTTGAGTGTGTCCTTGCTTGGGCTCAGTGCTTCTGGAAAACAACATGTTTTCATGAGCTGGCATAATAGGGTTTTTGTAATAGTGACTTTGGTGTTTCAGTTATTTGTGTTGTTAGAAAGCTAGCCAAGAAAAAAAGAGAAAGAAAAACGAGTGTCAAGTTTTAAGGCTTTAAGAGAAACTCAATCAGAATCATAACGTATCCCTTGATCATATTTATTGTTCTGATAAAAACTTTAGGGAGCATTTATCATTAATCCTATGTATTTTATCCTTTCTCAGGAAAAAAAATGGGATGTTTGCCAAGTACCTTATTGAAATAAAGAGACATCATGGCTCAAATATCCTTTGATCCCTAGTAACTGCCTAATAGTGGCTGTTACTGGCTCTTGCATGACTATTGCATGTGCCTCCAATCACTTTGATTTCTTTTCTAGGTGTTCAGATCTACCTGTTTCATGCAATGCCTCAAAACTTTCTAAAGCAAATTGCTTAACTCACTGTCCTGATATTTCCAAAATTTAACTTTCCCTTCTCTTTGAAGATGAGGACAGTACTCACCCTGGTCTCATCTCTAGCCTCTTTTCAATTCTCCATGATTTTTCAGATTAGTGACTGTATTTTAAGATTATATCTCCAATTTCTGTTTGTTCATGGGGGTGGAATTAATCTGAGTTAATTGGGTTGTTATCATCTCACCTACATTGAATCCTTCATAATATATTGTTGTCTGTGGCTCCCAATTTTATGGTTTTACCTGAGCAACTTCCCCCTCATACACAAGCTTAAGTGTATCTTGCAAGCTCTTGCCAAACCTATTTTTTCCAATATTTATAGCAAAATTACTTTGGGGGAGAGGAAGCAATAGGGATATTTATCACAATATATACTTGCTTCAAATTCAGAATTTTCAAGTAAAATATTGGTTAATCAATGTTATTGTTTTATTGTAAGAAGCAGAAATCAACTTGCTATTAAACCCAGAAAGACTTTGAGGGGCATTACAGAGATTGAATGAAACACAATCTAGCTTCTAAAGAACCAGGACTTGGAAAATAGTCAGTTTCTCCGAGGAATATCAGTCACTCCTGAGGGGCTTTCTGTTTACTGTGTTTATGAGTCATGTGACTTGTTAAGTGGTCTCCATTGAAACACTGAATCTGGAGAAATTATGGTTCAGTAGGTGCCAGGTGGCACTCAGAATCAGAAAGTTTTAAAGTCCTGCCTTGGGATGCTAATGGTTAAGTGAGGCTTGGGAACAACTGAGTTAAGCAGTGATTCTCCAATTTAATCCTCTGAAGCGCTGGTTAAAACAGGAATTCCTGGGCCTCACCCCCAGAGTCTGTGAGTCAGTAGGTCTGGGGCAGGGCAGGAGAATCTGCATTTCAACATATTCTTAAGTAGTGCTGAGGGTGCTGCTTTGCTCTGAGAACCAAGATAAAGGGCAGGTCAGCTGTTGATTGGCAGAGACACCTGCATGTCTGACCTACTTTCAAAATTTTAACCTCACCAACTCCCACGTTGCTTGCTCCTGGGAGACCCAGGCTCCTCTTCAGGTGCCTCCACCAAAGATACTTAAACATGTCAACAAAAGCCAGTAGTTGAGTTTAAAGAATGAGTGTTGGAGTATTGGGCAAGGGTACATTTACTTCAATATAGCTGAAAATCCACTACTTGTCTTCTTAGTATTTGCTGGTATTCACAAGCCTGCCCTGAGTTGTGTGGACTGAGTTTGAAGTCACCGGAAACCACATCCGTTGTACCATTCAATCTTCCTTGCTAGAAGAAAGCAGAGAACATGATAGTCCGAAGGCTCTAATTATGGGCTTTTGAAAGTCACTTTGAAAAATAAGTGACTTCAAAGAAGAGATCTAGGATATAAGGGAGTATTTCCTCCCTTAGCAACCAAATAGAAACCTGCTCCCTCAGCCACTTTTCATCCCTACTGTCTTAAAATATAAATGGGATTCTTGCTTTTAGCGCATATTGAGAAGTTTTACGTGATTCTAGTCTTTTAAAGTTAGCATCAGCGAGCAGAGATCCAGTATTGAAGGTGGATTTAGTTTTACAGCCATCAGATCCTCATTTGGAAAACCTGTGTATGAATCTTATTGTCACCTTATGACTCTGGCAAAATTCTGCACACCTCACAAAAGTTTAGAGATGAAAGTGGACACGGAGGTGAGTCTGCCCAAGCACCATGTTTCATTTCCAAGCCTAAACGTGGCTTGCACTTGTTTAAGGCTTCAAGTTTCTGATCCTTTTGATGCAGGTCTGCCTTGACTTATCACAGATACTTCCTGAGATGTTTCATTCGGGAGAGAAACCATGTTGTAGTGGAGCTTTTCCTTCGAAGTTGTCTCATTTTCCCCCTGTAAATCTGGAAGATGAAAGACAGATTTCCAGGAGGTAAAAATCACAAAACAAAACTGGAAAAAAAAAAAGAAAAAAGAAAAAAAAAGGAAAGGGAAAAAAAACAACAACCGCACATATGGTTTCATGCCTCATGTTCCTCGCCTCACCTTGGAATGAAAGTGTGCTTGCCTGGATTCAGAAAGGGTTCTGTGGGTGAGACATGCAGGATTGCCACAGCTGTGTAGCAGGAAAGACCTCAGTATTTGATCTCTATGTAAATCTTCATCAGTGCTCAGGATGGGAAGAGAAAATTGCAGCTTTCCAGAGGCCTGATGAGGAATAGTTCCACAGATGGATGACCTGCTTGACAGCTTCTTTAATTACTCCCTGGAGGAAGTTGATCTTTGGGGAAGGAGTGTCTTGTTTTGGAGATCAAGTTGCCTGCAAGATTGTGTCACTGTGTCTAGAATGTGGCTTTGGAGAAACTGAAGATGAACATCCCTTTTCCTCTTCCACTTCCAAACGGCTTGTATACAGTGGAGACCTGGGTTTTGATTCCTTCATAAATCACGTGGTATGGACAACTGGGATTAGGAGGAAACTGCTCATGTTAGCAGACCAGGAACTGCTTGTTCAGAGGACAAAGATCAAGGGCTCTCCTACCCAAGGTTAACTTTTGTCTGAGTGTTCTTCACTAAGATTGTACTTATGGGAGCCAGGATTCATTAAAAACATTTTTTCCTCCTCTCATCTGCGTCATTTGTACTCTCAACCTCAATAAAATCCTTGGAGAATGAGCTCATGTAGTCTTCATGGAAAGCTGCCCAATTACTGAGTTTAGTCTCCTCCTTTGAGTGATGTCACAAGTACAGAAGCATTTCTCTTATATTCAGGAGAATTTAGGCAGTAAGAATCATGCATTTGTTCATTTATTTATTTTGCAAAGCCCCATGAAGCTCTGCTGCATGCCACACCTTGTGTTACACTCCAGGGTGCCCTCGTGGTAGGACAGACATAGATCCTACTTAATGGAGCTTTAGTGAAGAATGAAAGGAAATAAACTAGCAATTATAGAATACTATGTTGAGGACTGTAAAATGGTAGGAAGTACTTTAGAAGCTCTGCACATGAATAATTGGTGCTCCAGAGACTAATAGAAGGTGCCAGTGAAATGACCTTAGTTAGGGATGGAGGCAAGCTCTCCTACAAAGTTTTCCAAATGAAGTATATGATAGCCAAGCTGGAATCTGGAAAATGAATGTAGGTGTATCAGCAACAAGAAGAAATTGGAAGGGAAGCAGGGGTGACAGCATGTACAAAGTGACCAGAAAAAAATATGAAATGGCCTAGAAGTGGTTTAGGGAGTGGAGCTGGCAGTGGAGGAAGAGATGAGGATAAATAGGAAGAGACTTCTTTACTGACTTTAGTTTTTAATGAAAAAAATTTGATCTGACTTTCCCTGGAGTAGAGACCACGGATTTAGGGTAGAACAATGGCAAATTTGTTCATTTTTTTTTCATTGTTGTTTTCTCCTGGACATTGGGCATAGAAATCAGTCAAAAGTTAGCTTTATGGGATGGGATTGGGATCTTGCCAGGAGTTAGACTTCAGGAGTGTCTAATCTGTCTCACGTCCATGGGTTCAGATAACAATCACCTTTGGATGCATGTGAATATCAGCAATCCTTATGTTCTAGTGTGTTAAGAATTTCAGGATGCTTATCAAAATGAGGATGCCTGGGCCCAAACCCACAAATTTTGATCCTGAAGTTCTGGGCACTCCATGGGAGTCTGCATTTTACCTAGACTGCCTAGGTAATTCTGGTGCATGTGGTCTGTAGGCCGTACTTGGAGAAAATAAAATATGGAGGAAGAATACAAAGGCTCCAGAGAGGACTTGAGAGGTGGGATGACTGGATTAAATTCACAGGATTATGCTCTTAGGGAAATGTCTGCTGACTCCTAGTGAGTAATTGAGAAAATGAGGACAGAAGAAGGCAGTTATTAGTGTGCTTTGCAGGAACATAATTGTTCAATGGGATTTCACCTTAAACATTAACACATTTTCCCAAACAGGAAAATCTAGTCATTCCTCTTTTCTGAAGAATGCATTTCTTTAAAAAAAGTAACACATACACACACCCATCCACACACCACCAGCACCACCACCATGCATGTTATAGGTGTGTGTGTATATACACACATGCACACACATGTTGAGTGTAAAGAGAGAGGCTTAGGATAAGTAAAGGGTTAGTTTAACTGGTCTTCTCTATTACAGTTTAGTTGCTTCACAAATACTCATATTTGATGTGGGAGGAGTCTAACAAACTTGGATGCACTAGAACCACAGGTTTATAGAAGAAAATGGTTCTTTATTTGGACAAAATTAATGGAAATTTGAAAAGATTTTTAAACTGTTTTAAATTTTGGGAAAAATATTTTATGGTGATTAGTTCTTCATTTGAGTTCCAACCACTGATATTGATTATCTCAGAATTCTTTGGCAACACTCAGTGATCAATTGTCATGAGGTTTCTTTTATTTAAGTGAGGCCAATTGCCTTGTGGTACTTTGTAATAGCATTTTTTAAATAGACATTCCTTCAATTAAAAGATTTTAATCTTACTTAAGGAATTAAAATCTAATCCAAATGAATAATTTTTATACAGTCTTAGCTCTGAGAAAAAGTTGTGTTTGTTAGGTTTCATGTATGTGAGGTACTACACGTGAAAATTTACATAAGGTATTTTGTTTAATTTTCCCAGCAAACATTGGAAGTAGGTATCACCACTCTCAGTTGAAGCAATAAATAAATAAATGATTGAGCTAGAACTGGAACCAAAGTCTGCCTCCAAAGCAAATCTTCAAAAAATTTGTTGAAGAACTGTGACTCCTACTTATTTTCTAATGCTTTATCGAAGGCACCATATTAGTTAAACTTTTACCACTGGCTTATGCTGTGGTAGAAACATAAAAGATCTTAATTAATTTTCTTGTTAACATTTCATTCCTGTGGATATTATTATCCTAAGAAAATGCCAAGTTAAATAATCTACGTTTCTCACTTTTTTTATTTGGTCCCTCCATCCTTCTGTTGGTCCATCCATCCATCCATCCATCCATCCATCCATCCATTCTTTATTAAGTTCCAGACACTGTGAAAAAGCTTGAAATGTAGTGGTGAACAGAGATATGAGCCCTTTTTCATACAGAAAATGGAATGGCAGGGAGGAGACCACAGTGTACTATAGGCAGTACAAGAATTCATGACTAAGACCTTTATCAACAATTTAATGATTGTTCTGCTCCATGGATCTTATCCACCATGGCTCTTAGAGGCACCTTGGCTTAATGAAAGGTGTCCAACTCATGCATAAACTTCCAAAAATCTGTCATTGTTTGGTGGGCCTTTCTACTCCACAGGAATCTGTAAATTGCTTTAATTTTGAAAATGTTCAAGACTTAAAATTGAAAAAAATCAGGGGGGCGGTTCCAAGATGGCAGCCAAGGCAGATGCTGTGGTCAGTTTCTCCAGAGCCAGAGATTGACGTAGTGGAAATACCATCTCCCAGCCAGCTTCTGGACATCATCCTATAGCTACCCCGGCAGGAATTTCACTTGCGTGTGTAAGCAGGGCCACTAGGCAGCAGCCATTGCCACAAGCAGTGTGACTTTGGCAGCAAGCGGCGACAGAGCTCAGCTGCGGCGGCTCAGAGCCCCAGCCCAGGGCTCGCCCCAGGTGGGGCCTGCTTCTATACGAGGTTCCCGGCTCCAGCGCCCACCCAACCACGCAGGGCCCCTAGCAGCTGCTCCCGTGGACACACGGCCTCAGCCACTAGTCACTGGGGAGCCCAAATTCAGAGTAAGAGTCACTCCGGAGACCCCAGTGGAGACAGCCCACCACACTTCCGCTCCAGAGCTCCGGTTGCACCGGCAGGAGCCTCAGAGGGCCCAGATCCGCCCGCAGGAACCTCCACGGTGTCCAGCAAGAGGGAGACCAGGAACTGCCACCTCGAGCCACTGAGGAGCCCAAACTCAGGGTAAGAGTCCTCCCAGACACCCTAGCGCGAGGCAGCCCCGCCCAAGGGCAGCCTGGACCCGCCCCAGTTCTGCTCCAGAGTTCCCAGGACCGGCAGGAGCTGCAGAGGGCCCTGATCCGCCCCAGGAACCTCCATGGTTGTCCAGCCAAAAGGAGACCAGGGTCAGCTACCTCTAGCCACTGAGGAGCCCAAATTCAGGGCAAGAGTCACTCCAGAGACAACAGCGCGAGGCAGCCCCATCCAAGGGCAGCCTGGGTCTGCCCCAGTTCCACTCAAGAGTTCCTGGGGTCCGGCAGGAGCTGCAGAGGGCCCAGATCCACCCTCAGGAAACTCCACAGGTGTCCAACTAAGGGTTGACCAGAGTCTGATTGCTAACAGCCATAGAGGAAAGCACACCCAGGGAAAGAGTGGCCTCCAGAGACCCCAGCGTGAAGAGGCCCCACCCTAGTGCGCTCTGGGCCTGCCTCAGTTCCGCTCCAGAGTTCCAGTGGGAATGCCAGGGTGCCCAGTTGAAGGCAGGCCAGAGCCTGCTAGCCTCTAACCCCAGGGGAGCTCATACTCACGGTAAGGGTCATGCACAAACTCTCTAGCTTGTGACTCTGCCTAAGTGAGACCTGAGCCTGCCTCTACTTCCACTCCAGAGTTCCTGTTCACCAGCAGGAGTGCCAGAGAGGGCCAAAACAGCCCTCAGGGGCCGCCTCAGGAACCCAGCCAAGGCCACTCCCACTGCACTCTAGAGGTACATCCACTACTTCTGCCACCAACTTTAGTGACAGTAGTGCCCATCTGGGGACACTGGGAGAACAGAAGTAGCTCCAAGGTGAGACACAGGTAATCTGGAGTGTCAATACAACATTATAGGATAGAAGCCTCAATAACTCAGATTGGTATTTCAAGAAAGGAAGATACACAATCAACATGAAAAAACAAGGGAAGAAAGTGCCCCAAATAAACCTGGATACAACTGTAACAGAATCCATTGACAGCACAGTTGATGAAATGTCAGAGAAAGAATTCCAAATGTACATAATTAAAATGATCAGCAAACTAAAGAATGACATAAATGAACAATTACAGGCAAAAATTGATCAATCCAACAAAGAAATAGGAGAGCAAATAAAGGCAACTGTCGATCATTCGAACAAAGAGATAAGAGAGCAATTACAAGTAGCAAAAGATTACTTTAAGAAAGAGCTAGAAATTGTGAAAAAAAAACCAATCAGAAATTCTTGAAATGAAGGAAACAATTAACCAAATAAAAAACTCAATAGAAAGCATCACCAGCAGACTAGATCACCTGGAAGACAGAACCTCAGATAATGAAGATAAGATACCCAATCTTGAAAATAAATTTGACCATACAGTGAAGATGGTAAAAAATCATGATCAGAACATACAAGAAATATGGGACAGCATCAAAAGACCAAATCTAAGATTTATCAGGATAGAAGAAGGTGTAGAATTTCAAACCAAAGGAATGCACAATCTCTTCAATGAAATAATATCAGAAAATTTCCCAAGTATGTAAAATGAAATGGAAAATCAAATACAAGAGGGTTACAGAACACCAAATGTACAAAATTTCAACAGATCTACACCAAGGCACATTATAATGAAAATGCCCAACATACAGAATAAGGATAGAATTTTAAAGGCCATGTGAGAGAGGAACCAGATTACATACAAGGGGAGACCAATTCGTATCTCAGCAGATTTTTCAACCCAGACACTAAAAGCCAGGAGATCATGGAATAAC
>PVHX01013432.1:26943-54827 GCA_004024805.1 Geosciurus inauris | reverse complement strand
CAATCCCCTGTACCAAAAAAAAAAAAAAAAAAAAAAAAAGCAGCACACTACAATGATGCGGGCACTTCAATGTTTATAGCAGCACAATCCTTGTGGTGTTTTGTGCTAGTGGCTGCAGCTGGACGAACGACACGTCTCCTTTCTACAGCGCCCTCAGTTCAGCACCTGTCCCTGTGGAGAGAGCAGTTTCTTATCTTAGGCTGCAGAAACAGTGGCAGCATCAGCATCAGCCAGCCTACTTAGCTTGCGTAACCAGCATCCCTGGGAGCAGCTACCCTGGTGAATCTGCAAGGAAGTAGCTTCCTAAAAGCAAGGCTGCTTGCCCTGTGCCCAGTGTGCATGAGGGAAAGCCTGGCACTCCAGGATACAGTGTATCTGGGTTTTCTGGCCCAAGGTGGATCTGGCTGTTCCTTTGACTTGTCCGGGATTTTAGAAGCGGGAAGAGGGCATTCAGGGACACTGTGCTTTACTGTCCCCCTTTGCTTTAAGGCTGATTCAAAGTCTTCCTCTTGGCTTTATTTAGTTAGAAGAAAATACTTAGTGTAAACCAACAATGTATGTAGGCATTAATTATCTGGACTCCTGATATTCCAAGACTCAAGAGTTTCAAAAGAATTTATGCCCAAGCGGGGCACGGTGGCACACGCCTGTAATCCCAGTACTTTGGGAGGCTGAGGCAGGAGGATTGTGAGTTCAAAGCCAGCCTCAGCAACGGCGAGGCGCTAAGCAACTCAGTGAGACCCTGTCTCTACATAAAGCACAAAATAGGGCTGGGGGTGTGGCTCAGTGGTCGAGTGCCCCTGAGTTCAATCCCCGGTACCAAAAAAAAAAAAGAAAGAAAGAAATGGGTAGATTTCTGTTACCTGACTCACGTTAATAAACAAACATTATCTAACAGGCCGCATTGGAACCCCTGGCTCCATCTGTCATCTCTCACTTTTCCCCTCACTTCTACTCACTTCTTCCAAGCTCAGGCTAAACTCTGGCGACACTCTCATGGTCATCCCCACCCCCACTGTCTCCTGAACCCCCACCCTGTGTCCCCTGATCCTAACCCACCCAACCCTGTTCCTGGTGTCGCTCCACCCGCCACCATGGCGGAATTACTGGAGAACTTCAAACAGGGCGCCTCCGTTTCCTGGAGGGTGTCATAACTATGCAGTCGCTGCTGTCTCCAATTACATTTCATCCTATCATTTATTGTATCGCATGATGATCGCTCTGCTGCTGGTCCTGCGATCGTCTGGAATGGTCACTATGATCACACCCCCCCAATCACACAGCCCCTGCCCTCATGATGACACACAGGGAGAAACCAGAAGCGCTGACAGCAGCCCCGGCCCTGCCCAGTCCGGTCCCACCAGAAGCTCCGCAGCTGGAGCTGTGCTGGCCGCCCTGAAGCTGGGCACATCTGGGCACGCGCTCAGGTTCCTGGTGCAAAGGAGCCTGTGGGGGGTTAAATGGCAGCAGGGACCAGGGTCTTCTTCCCCTTTCCTCTGCCAGCAGCCAGGTGTGCAGACGGTTTACTTCACAACTAGCACCCCCTTGCCCAGTGACCAGCGTGGCGTGTGTTGAAAGGCCTGTTTTGCGGGACATTCCTGTAGGATGAGACCCAGACGGGCTCCTCCTCTGCTCAAGGGCCAAATCTGGCCTGCCGCTTATTTGTTTGCTTGCTCTTTGTACCGAGGATCGAACCCAGGGGTGCCTTATCACTGAGCCACATCCCCAGCCCTATTTCGTGTTTTATGTAGAGACAGGGTCTCACTGAGTTGCTTAGCGCCTCGCTGTTGCTGAGGCTGGCTTTGAACTCGCGATTCTCCTGTCTCAGCCTCCCTGAGTGCTGGGATTACAGGTGTGCATCACCCTGCCTGGCCTCCCACTTGTGGGGTTTTTTGTTTTTTTTTTTTGGTCAATAAAGTTTTATTGGCACACTGCTGTGCTGCTTCATTTGCATATCGCCCACATCTGCTTTTATGGGACAAGAACAAAGCTGAGTTATTGTGAATTTCCTGTATCCAACCCGTCTGCTAAATGACCTCAAGTGGGATCTGTTTCCTCACTTTGATCCTGGGCTTACGATATTATGATACTTATTATGATACATCCACAGGGCCAGACGTGATCGCAGCCACACTAAGGAACAAAGTAGTAGCAGGCTGAGTAATGTCCCCCAGAGATATCTGCATCTATGGCCTGGTGCATGCGTATGTTACTTTAAATGGCAAAAGGCACTCTGCACATGTGATTAAGGATCTTCAGACATTGGCGAGGTTATGGTGGATTACCCAGAGGGCACGCGGGGGTGCCTGGCCTCCTGGCTACTTGGGGAGGCTGAGGTGGCATGAGCCCAGGGGTTTGGGGCCAGGCTGGGCAGCTCAGTGAGACCTCATATTTTAAAAGTCTTGGATTATGCAAATGAGCCTTACATGCAATCATGACACTCCTTCT
Organism: Geosciurus inauris; assembly: GCA_004024805.1. Classification (NCBI taxonomy): domain Eukaryota; kingdom Metazoa; phylum Chordata; class Mammalia; order Rodentia; family Sciuridae; genus Geosciurus; species Geosciurus inauris. Next base: position 52,379 of record PVHX01013432.1, on the reverse strand, counting down.
CAAGTGGATACGAGGTCAGGGCATGAAGCGGAAATGAAGGCAAGAGATTGGAATGAGCGGGAAGGGGTCACGGGCAAGGAAGGACAATGGCTTCCAGAAGCTGGGAGAGGCCCAGAGAGGGACTGAGCCCTGGTTCTCCCGAAAGAAGCAGCCCTCTGAGCTGACGTAGGCCAGCAAGACTGACTTTGGGACCTCTGGCATGGGAACCACAGAAGAATCCCTTGGCAGCCAGGCATGGTGGCCAGCCTGTAATCCCAGCCACAATGGATGTTGAAAGACTGAAGTTTGAGGCCCACCTGGGCAACGCAGAGAGGCCCTGCCTCAGAATAAGAAATAAAAAGGGGCCGGGCGTGGTGGCGCACGCCTATAATCCCAGCACTTAGGGAGGCTGAGAGGAGAATCGTGAGTTCAAAGCCAGCCTCAGCAACGGCGAGGTGCTAAGCAACTCAGTGAGACCCTGTCTCTACATAAAACACAAAATTGGGCTGGGGATGTGGCTCAGTGGTCGAGTGCCCCTGAGTTCAATCCCTGGTACCGAAAAATAAATAAAATAATAGTCTGGGTGCCAGGCGCAGTGGCACATGCCTGTAACCCCAACAGCTTGGGAGGTTGAGGAAGGAAGATCACGAGTTCACAGCCAGCCTCAGCAATGGCAAAGCACTAAGCAAGTCTAGGAGATCCTGTCTCTAAATAAAATATAAACAAGGGCTGGGGTGTGGCTCAGTGGTAGAGCACTTCCCTTTCCTAGCAAGGACCAGGCGCTGGGTTCCAGTCCCAGTACTGCAAAAATAACTAAATATGATAAGAGTTTTTTTAAAAAATTGTCATTTGTATGACATGCGAACCAAAGAAATCCTGCAGATTGGGGCAGTTTAGCTAGTAGGATTTTTTTTTCTTTTTTTTTTTTGCTGAGCTGAGGCTGGAATCCAGGTCTCTGCACAGCCTGAGCACGTGCTGTACTACTGAGCCACATTCCCAGCCCCCGATCAATTTTTAAAACGTAAGCGTACATGGCCTCCCCCATCTGTGGGTTCTGCATCCTTGAGCCGCAGGCAGAAATGCTGGGCGGCCTGCGCCTGCGCGGTGCCGGTGAACCTTCTTGTTCTTCCCTAGCGGCGCAGCCTGACTCCTGCACAGCAGACACCATCAGGTATTTTGTTCTGTCAAGGAGATTCAGTGTGTGGGGATGTGTGTAGGTCCTGGAGCTGATCCTCCAGGACAGCAAGGAACAACTATATTCTGTGCAAACGGGAAGAGCTTGAAGAGCTGTCCCCATGCCAGCCGTGGCTGTCTGGGAAGGCGTGGTTGGATTCTGTCGGTTTGCCTGGTTGTCTGTTCTAATTTTTTCCACACTGACCACACACCATCTGTTTTAGTTTATTTAAAAAAGGGGGGACATATTCCCACACATCCAAAGGATTTAACTTGCCAGCATTTGTTCCAGAAAATCCAGATGCATGTGGGCATGGAAAACTGTCCTGGGGACCTCCCTGAGGTGTGCCTGGGTCCCAGCACCAGTTGCAAAGAGCAGTATCTGCTTTGGCGCCCCCTGCGGGGCTCTTTCCCTCCCTCTCATGAGGGGTTTCTGGGATCACCCCGTAACTCAAATCCTCATCTTGAGGTCTGTTTTCTGCAGACCCAAACCATGTCCATGCCACTCATTTGAAGTCAGGCGGACAATCCTTTAGTTGATCCCACAAGCTAGACAGAGGTCTCCTGTCCATCCCAGACCCCAGACTACTTGGATGGGCTGGCACAGGGCACGTGCACCGCACACCACACTCCCCCCAGACGCAGCGGGGTGTGGGAAGCGCTTGGGTGGCAAGAAGACCTGGACTTCAGTGAAAACCAATCAGGAACATTTAATAAAAAAATAAGCAAGTTATCCAAGACCCACCTGCGAGCACAGCTGCCCCACCACAATGAAGCACTGGCCCCGGAGGGCTCGGACGTTGCACTTGGCTGAAGGCACAGCAACCCCACGGGCCCCTGCTGGGAAACAGCCCAGGCCAAGGGCAGCACCCCAGTGCTGCTGCCCCCACCAGGCCCCAAACACACGATCCCACCAAGGCTTGGAGACAAGAAGCTGATCAAGCAGGCAGAGACCACACCTGAGACAGGACAGGAGTGGTGGGCACGAGGGAGGCCAGCCCCCATTTGCCTCCTGAACCCCCTCCAGGGGGGCTCAAAAGTGGCTATATGGCCACTGGGACCCAGAGGTTACACCTGGTGGGGGAAGAGCTACCCTCCCTCCTGGGCAGTAGGGGGAGCCAACCATGCTCCAATCCAGCTGGGAGTCCATGAGGCCTGGCACACAGTAGGTGCTCAACAAATGCTTGCTGCATGAGGAAGGACAAATACACAGTGAGACCCCAGCCCACCAGCCTGCATGATGCAACCCCAGGAGGAAATGAAGGGACCTATCTCAAGCTCCTCTGTGTTCCAGGACTTGGTGTGTGGCCTGGCACACAGTGGGTGGTTACCAATGCGACTGAATAGCTGTCACACTGTGATGTCATCAGTGCTTTGTGCACAGCAAGTGCCCAATGTGAGGGGAAGAAACCAATTAGAGAAGCACCATGTTTAACTCTGTCCCTTACACGATGCTGAAGTCCCAACACAGTGGGCACTCAATAAATGCCCTGAATCAAGAAATTACTTTTGTGTCTCAAGTACCAAGCATGTGGTAGATGCTTGGCATGTGTTTGAATAAATGAACATGTCTTATTTATCTCCATATTCCCAGAGCCTAGAATGGTGCCCAACACACAGTAGGCACTCAATAAATACTTGAATGACTTTAAAAAAATGAATACATATCACTAATACCTGATTCTTAAATCTGATCAATAAATGCTTGATGATCAAATCAATCTCTGATCAGAGGATCATTATGCCTCTTTCATGGCCATAATAGAAACCTGATACACAGCAGGTGCTTAGTAAGTGTTGGGCCCATCAACAGATAAAGCAGTCTTGTTCCCACCCAATTCCCCTGTGCCCAACCCTGTTCCTGGCATACAGTAGGCACTCCATTAATGCTGCCTGTGGCAAAGGACTGCTGAGCAAGAGCTGGCTGGATGCCACCCTGCATGGACAGCTCTGTGGTCTCCACAGGGGTCCCAGGTGACCCTGCTGTGCCCCACAAGCATAGAGGCGGTGGCAAGCGCTGTGTTGGCTTCCTGGTGGCTACCCCTCACAGCTCATCCCGGGCAGTGCTGTCCAGCGGGGACTGAAGCACGTCTGAGTTCTTGGCCTCGCGGCTCAATGCCTGCTGCTCCCGCATCTTCTGGGACTTGGCTCGGTCCCAGTCAGTCTTGACGTGCTCATTGTTCCACACAACAGAGGTCTCTGTGTCACTCACGTAGCCATCGTCCCCAGTGTAGTGTGTGGGGTAGATGAGCAGGGGCTCCACGGAGAAGGCACGCAGGTTGCGAGGGGAAAAGTGGGCCTTGTACTCAGACCTGGGAGACAAGTACAGGAGGTGGTGGGTCCAAAGGAGGGGACAGGCAGAGGAGGAGGGGCGTGCTGGAGTGGCGGGCAGAGGTCCCCCTAGAGTCCCAAGTCCCACGACCCACCTCCCACACACGTGCAGTGAGAATGCAGCCGCCTACCCTTCCCAAGCCACTCACACTGGGTGCTTGTCAAACATGACGGGCAGGAACTCGTCCACCGGCAGCATCTTGGCCAGCGGCCTGGCAGCCAGCAGTTTGCGCGCCCCTTGCAGGGAGATCACATAGGCTAGTGTCCAGTAGGAGTAATCGGCCTCCACCAGGTTCCTCACACGCGGCACAGCCTTCTCGGGGTGCTCCACCTGCATCCGCTTCCGGCCAACGTAGCTGGGAGCAGAAGGAGGGCACAGTCACTATCTCACCCTCCAGAGGAAGCCAAGCCAGAGAGCTGGGGACCTAGCTACTCCACCAGGGTCTGAAATGGCACAGGCTTGGCGTGTCTGGGGAGCACTGACGAAGCCACTGTCAAGGGATGGAGTGAAGCAGGACAACAGGGTTTATGGGTGCGGGCACAGGGAGAAGAGTGGGGTTTTTCTAAGGGTGCTAGGGAGCTATGGAAGGTTTTAGAGCTGAGGAGCAGGTCACTGAGATGTTCTCTGAGGGTGAAGCTGCTCTGGCTGTGAGTTGGGCAAGGTGCCCCAACATGGGAGCAGTCAGGAGTGAAGGGTGAAGCCACTATTCACCCTACCACAGAGTCTGGTCTGGGTGGTCCCCAGAGCCCCAACTTATATGCTGCACATGGGAGGAAAAGAAAGGAGCGGTAAGGGGCTGGGATTGTGGTGCAGTGGTGGCGTGCTCGCCTAGCATGCGTGAGGCACTGGGTTCAATCCTCAGCACCACATAAAAATAAAATAAAGATATTCTGTCTGCCTACAACTAAGAAAATTAAAAAAATATTAAAAAAAAAAAAGAAAGGAGCGGTAAGGAAAGGATGGGCACAGGCAGGTCACCCTGGCCCACCTGTGACTTTCTGAAATACCACCCAAGAGCTGGCCACCTGCTACGCACACACCCTTAAACGACACTCCCAGCTCTTGACACACCCCCAAACCCTGACCATGCCCACCAGGCCTGACAGGCCCTTGGCCACACCGGCCTGCTCCTCAGCCCACCCACAAGCTACCAAGTCAAACCTTATTCACCCGCCACGGCCCCCAGACAACTGTGACCCTGACTTGTCTACAGGCTTCTGGACAGGCCTAGGCCTCTGGGTCACCTTCCAAGGCCCTACCTGAAACCACACCCGACACTGCTCCCAGGCCCAGGGACCACCTGAGCCCTTCAGTCAGGCTGCCAAGAGTTGGCTGCCCCAGGTCACAACTATTACCGCCAACCCACCTTCAGGCCCACAGGCTGTAGGATTCCCGCAGTGCAGTGCATCCCACGCCCCCAGGCTCGTCCCACCCACTGATTCCCAGGTCACACCCCGCCCCCCCCTTTAGCCCCCCCCAGGCCCCAGACCACGCCCCTAATCCCTGGCCACGCCCCAGGCCCCTGCTGTGGGGCCCCAGGCCCGCACTCACATGAGGTCCCAGTCCAGGCCCTCCCGCTCCACATCCCGCATGAGATTCATCAGGCGCCTCTTGAAGAAGATCTCGAAACGCAGGTCATCCTCAAACACCAGTGATTTCTGCAGCCCCCGGTCCACAACCTGAGGGAAGGTGACCCGCCAGGTGACAAGGAGACCAAAGCCCAGCCTGCGCCTGAAACTAGCAGCTCTGCCCAAAGGCTCTGGGGATCCAGGGAGAAGCAAGCACACACACTATGACCTCTCTGGTCCTCCCACCCAGGCCTTTCCACCTCAGGGCCTTTGCCTGTGCTGTGCCCTTGACACTGAGCATCTTCTCTGGCAGCCACAGGCAGGTTCCTTCTCACCAGTCAGGCCTCAGCTCACATGTCACCTCTGATCACCCAACACCACCAGCTGAGGACAATTCATAGCCCTGAGCCACTCCTGTGGAGGCGCATCTCATTGTCATGTGGCCGCTTCTTCCTTGCTTCTCTTCACTGTCCCTGCCTCCCCAGGCCCTCAACCCCTTGATGGGGGCAGACTCTCCCATGGCTGCCATGTCTCCAGTGCAGGCGGGGTGCACAGGGATGCTTAGCAGATGCTTGGATGAACGACCCTGAGAATCTTCACGGCTGTACCCTGGGATCGTGATGGCCACCTGGGGAACCAGGAAGCACGCTCCTGCTCACGAACCTCACCCCACCGAGGCAGCAATGGACTTGAACCCGGGTCCCCAGGCTCCAGAGCTACTGGACCTGGCAACCTTTATGCCCTGTGCCATCCACAATGCCATCCAGGAAAGCAGGGGGAATGAGTACCTGTCACCTCAAACACCCAGATGCCCTCACCACCACACCCTGCAGCTGACACGCCATCTGGTCTAGAGCCTGCTGGTCCCCTGAATCCCAGCCTGACATCTGTCCCATCAAAGACTCACCCCTGGTGAGTGGCCTGTGCCGGTTAATGTCACTGTGGCCAACGCTGCCATTAGTATGTACTGAGCACAGCACCCAGGCCGGGGGAGTGGGTCACTTGCCACAGGGCCAGGCTCGCTCCCCCCCCCACCTGTTTCCACCTCTGCCCAGCAGGACAGTAGCTGCCCACTCAGAGCCATCAGGGCCAAACTGACGCTGTGAAGGCAAAGCAGTCACCAGAGAGCAGCCAGGGCCCTGCTGCTGCTGGGGGCAGGTTCTGCCCAGGAAAAGGTGATTCCCTCCCGGAACCACTGGCTGTGCCCAAGATCCCAGAGGAGACCAGGGCGCGGGGGCCTCAGGCCCCTCAGCCACCCACCTCCTTCCAGATGTTGTAGTGGCTGAGGAAGCAGCCCAGCTCACCCTTGGTGAGGGGCCGCCCGTGGTAGGGGTCCCGGTAGCCGGGCAGCATCTGGATGCCCAGCGCCTCCACCTGGCTGGTGTTCATGGCCCTGGAAAGGAGGAGCAGGAGGGAGGCAGCTGGGGCGCAGGCGTCAGCAGGAACATGTGTGGCTGCAGGACCACCACGGCCGCCCGCTGCCCAAGCCTGCACCTCCCAACTGCCCGAGACCTCCCCCCAGGCAGGCGACACCCGCGGATTCACCGCCCTGCACCTTAGTAGGGACTCAGGGACCCTCCAAGGCCCGTGGCATGGGGACCTGCCCATCCCAGGTGGGGCTCGCCTGCCCCCTTCATGGTCCCTGCCCACCTGCCCTCCCGGGGCTGCCCTACTCATCACCACGTCCCCCACCAGTGTGGTCTACACTCGCCCAGCCAGGGGCAGACTCACTTGCCATCCACGGCCTCCACCAGCCGGGTCTCTATCTCCTGCTCCTGCAGGGCCCGCAACATGCGCACCCGCCGGTCCTGCCGCCGCTTCAAGTTGATCATGAAGACCTGCGGCCAGAGCCTGGTGGGACCTTCCGCCAGGCTGGCCTTCCCCTCCCCGCCCCAGGGAGAACCCAGCCTACTTCATCGAAGCCCATCTTGTCAGGGGTCTTGGTGGGTGCCGAAATGAACCGGGAGTACTCCACAGGAGGATGCTTCACTGAGGGGCAGAGAAACCAAGGGGTCACTGGGATTAGGGGGCCCCTGGTACCCTGCCCACACATCTTCCCCAGGCTCCTAGTCTGACCAGGCTCCACCCCTTCCCCAGAAACCACCTCGCTCTAGCTGCTGGCACAGCCTCACCCATCCCTACCCCAGGACCTTTGCACACACTGGGCTCCCACCTGAAACAATCTTCTTCCCCCCAACCCAGGGTTATGATGCCCTGGGGACAAGCAAGTCTCCAGACCTCCCTAAACTGGGTCAGGAACCTGGGCTTCCACCACCAAGGCCGCTTTCTTGCTCTCCTACCTCTCTGGCCCCATGTCTGACCCTTGTGAGCTCCTTGGGAAGGACACAGGGGCTATCTGCTCACACTGGGTTCCCACCACTCAGCACAGGGTTGGGCCCGCAGCAGGTGCTCAATTATCACTCAGAACAGAAATAATGGGAAACTATGTGTGACCTTGGCTGGTCTAAGCCTCAGCTTTGCTCATCCATAAAATGGGATAATAAATGAAAAGATGCCGTTGGACGGCACAGATTGTGACAGGTTGAACTGTGTCCCCCAAAACATGCCGGCCTTCAACCCATCAGGGCCCCAGGATGCGACCTCTATGGAAACAGGATGTTCCAAAGGCAAAGGGAGGAGGTGTGGCCCTGCAGGGCCAAGGCTGGGCCCTCCCTGTCCCCACAGTTGGTTCTAGGAGAATGGAGCCCCCCAGGCAGGAGGAGAGCGCAGCAGGCAGGCACAGTGACCCCGGCCGGAACCCCGGCGTCCTGCAGTGAGGACCTGAGCCTGGCCATGCACTCAGCCTTTGCCCCACCCTGACCTCCAAGCCCTGGGCTGTGCTGACCCACAGCAATGCCTAGGCTTGCCTGGGGTCACACCAGACACTGTGCCTTAGGGTGGGGTCTCGGGCCACATGGCGTCAGCTCAACCTCTGGGGCCGGGGCAGCCACAGAGGGGTCAGCCCTAAGGACGGAGCCCAGTGAAAACACTGGTTGGTGAGGCCCAAAGCTTCCCTGTGGGGCATCACACATCCTTGCTGAGAAGTGAGCACTGTGTGCAGCCACGGGGGGTACACGGGAAAGCTCTATGCACGCAGCTTTCCCAGATCCTGCCCCACGGCCTCTTCCCCTCGCCGATTTGAATCTGTCCTATGGGTGTTAGCAACTAACTGTGAGTATAACAGCTTCCAGTGGGTTCTGGGTCCAACCCGAGGGTGCTCGTGGGGACCCCTGAGCTTGCCACAGTGTGAGGAGGGAGCGTGGTCTCAGGGACTGCACCTTAACACTGCTGATGTGTGTCTGGAACTTTCTCACACATGACAAGAAACTCATGGAAACCCTGGGGAGAATGAGAAACGTCCTCTGTGCCCTCAGGAGAAAACTGGCTAAGGGACATAGTGGTCACTGGGCCAATGGGACATGTGACTCAGCCAAGAGCAGGTACGTGTGTGGCTAAATGTCTGTGTGGAATACTATACAGTGAGGCAAAGAGAGCAGGCTGCTGCTGCACACAGCACTGTGAACTGAAGGGAAGATGCCGTTTACTGTGATTCCATGGATCCAGGGCACTATGCTGAGGCTAGGGATGCCCGCCAGAGGCAAGGTTCCTCCCCAGCAGCACAGAAGGGAACAAAGAGGGGAGGGAAGGGGAGAAGGAGAGGGAGAGGGAGGAGATTTTTGAGCACATGAAACAATACCATGTGCATAGCTGTCCAGGTACCTGCATGTGGGTGGACGGAAAATGTCTTTTTGGGGTGTTTTTTTTTTGGTACCAGGGATTGAACCCAGGGGCGCTTAACCACTGAGCCACATCCTCTTTTTATTATTTTTTTATTTACAGACAGGGTCTCACTAAGTTGCTGAGGCTGGCTCTGAACTCAAGATCCTCCTGCCTCAGCCTCCTGAGCCTCTGGGATTACAGGTGTGCGCCACCACGCATGGCCAGAAAATGTGATTTTTACTTGGAGCACAAGGAAGTATTTGCACAAATATCTAAAACTTCCAGGCCCATCCATCTGTTCTGCGTGGTTTGTTCTGGCTTTTGAGAATAAGCAAAATATCCACATACTGTCATGTTTTGCTTTTTTTTTTAAAGTGGACACAATACCTTAATTTTATTTGTTTATTTTTTATGTGGTGCTGAGGATCGAACCCAGGGCCTCACGCATGCGAGGCAAGCTCTCTACCGCTGAGCTACAGCCCCAGCCCCATGTTTTGCATTTTTAATAGTAACATAAATTGTTTTACTTACCAGAAATAATAGAAATATCTGAAAATATAAACTAGGCGCACTGCGGCTGCCATGGAGCTGCTTTACAAGGCCCACTCACCTGACTGCAGCAGGGCAGCACTGGGGCATCTGCAGGAGACTGAGCCTCAAATGTCTGGGCGGGCAGGGTGCCATTCCACCTTTAGCCACCAGGGGGAGCCACAGGCAGAATAGTATAAAAATAGGGCAGGCTAGGGCAACTGAGTCCCAGGGAGAGGCCCCTTCCAGGCCTTCCTAGTTTGTGCAGCAGGGCCACCTCACAGGCCTCTGCCAGGACCTGTATGTCCAGCCCAGGACAAGACTCCACAACCTAAAGCGGCTCAGCACCCTGTGCCCGTCCTGTTTCAGGACCAAGAGGAATGGCCACTAGCTCCTTAGCTTCTGGGCTTGTTTCTATACGCACAGTCAGGACCCTGTATCTGTGGGTTTTGCATCCACCAATGTGACTGACCACTGATGTAAATTATTCTCGAAAAAACAAGTCACCTAAACACGTATAGACTGTTTTCTTACTGCTAACTCCTAAACAAGACAGAGCAACCGCGTACAGACCATTTACACTGTCCAGGCACTGTGAATCCCGGGAGGTGGTTTAGTGTCTGAGACGGGGGTGCAGAGGGTCTAAGGGTCTACGCAAAGGGCCTTGCACATGGGTGGGTCCTCACATGCGCAGAAGCCCTGGAAACAATGCCCCGTGGATACGAAGGGACACCTGCGTTCAAAAGACCTGGGCCTGCGACTGTGGTCAAAATGTTTAAGAGTTTTCTGTTGGGACACCTGTCATCCCAGTGACTCGGGAAGCTGAGGCAGGAGGATCACGAGTTCAAAGCCAGCCCCAGTAACTTAGCAAGGCCCTAAGCAACTCAGTGAGACTCCATCTCTAAACAGGGCTGGGGATGTGGCTCAGTGGTTAAGCGCCCCTGGGTTCCATCCCTGGTACCAAAAAATAAAGATAAAAATAAATTGTAGAGTTTCCTTTCTCAAATATATTTATTTAAGTAAAATAGAGGGGAAACCCCCATTCATGTTAAATGTTAAATAAATAATAGAAGGTTGTGGGTTTGGCAGGCACAGGGGGAAGAAATGGCCTGAAATGAGTTTCCCCGACACTGACACACATTCCCCAAGTCTGTCAGGGAGAACCTGCTGCCCTCTCTGCTCCCACACCCTCTATGGCTCCCCACTGCCCTAGGGGGCAGGCCTGCTCTGCAGGCTGGTGTCTAAGCCTCCTGCTGCCCACCCTGCCTCTGCACCTGGGCCTCGCTGACATCACCTGCCCTCCGAGCTCCTGTCCCCTCCAGCCATCGCCTCTGCACAGGCTACTGGCTCTGGCTGTAACTCTCTTTCTGGTAAACTCCTATCCCTGCTGCACCTTACTGACACCTCCTCCAGGAAGCCCACCCCCTGACTACTGTAGGGTTCCTGCCTAGCTCACTGCAAGCCCGTGGCGCTCATTCCGCGTTCACAGCCTGGATGCACAGTGGCAGAGAGGGAGGTGGCACCGCTCTCCGGGGTGCGGGGCGCAAACTCACCCATGACCTCCAGCTGCACGTGCATGAAGCTCTCGGCCTCGTCCTGGAGGGTGCTGTGCGCGCGCAGCGGCACGGGCAGGAAGCCGTACACCTCCTTATTGCACACGTACATCTGCACCTCTGGGGACAAGGGGACAACGACAAGTGAATGCCAAGCAACACCCAGAGCACAGGGTAGCACTGGCCACCTGGCTAGCAGCGAGGCTGCCCGGGGTGAGCCGCCAAACAGGCTGGCCATTCCCAGCCACTGGCTGGCAGCCGTAGGCATCCCCTGGGGGCCCTGTGGCAGAACAGCCTCGCGCCTGCGCAGGACTAGGTGCTTAGGACCCCCTGAAATACCACCCGGCAAAGCGACAGAAAACTCAGCTGCTGGATTCTACCAGGCAAAGCCTGAAAGCGCCAGGGGATCAAAACGCACACCGAGGCACACCCACGCACACCCACCCAGGGAGGGGGCGTGGCGCACCAGGTACAGTCACCCCTCCTCCTCCTTCGTTTATGGATGGTTGAAATTTTCCTAAGTATATATCTTTCTTTTTTCTCTTTTTTCTCTTGCAGCCCCGGGACGGAACCCAGGGCCTCCCATATGCCAGGCAAGCCCCAGCCCACCCCCCACCTCCAGTATGTCTTTTTTTAAGCTGTAAAACCCAATGACACCCTTTTTACTTTAATCGGCTAACTTTTCTTGTAAAGAGCCATATGGGGAATATTTTAAGCTTGTGAGGCAGATGGCGTCTGTCCCGACAACTCCATACTACCCCAGGACGTGAAAGCCGGCCAAGGACACCTGAGAGACGGCCTGGCTGTGGCCACAGAACTTCACTTATGGGCACTGATATTGTTTTTTTTAACAGCATCTTGCAGTTGCCCAGGCTGGCCTCCAATTCCTGGGTTCAAGTGATCCTCATGCCTCAGCCTCTCAAGTAGCTGAGGTGAGTATGCCACCACACCTGGCTTCGGGCACCAAAATTTTGAGTTTTATATCATGCTCACACATCCCGAAACATGATTCTTCCTCTGAATTTCTTCCAGCCATTTTAAAAATATCAAAATTATTCTTAGTTGTCTAGATATAAAAAACAGAAGTGGGTCATCTGGCTTGTGGGCCACAGGGTGCTGACCTCCAGTTTAGCAAAGACAAATGGGCCGATGGCTGCTCTTTTTTTCCTTAAAACGCTTTCCACTACTGGGTGCGGTGGCACATGCCTGCAATCTCAGCGGCTCAGGAGGCCGAGGCAGGAGGATCACAAGTTCAAGGCCAACCTCAGCCAACTTAGCAAGACCATCTCTAAATAAGATAAAATTAAAAAATTAAAAAAGGCTTGGGATGGGACTCAGTGGTAAACTGCCCCAGTACCAAGAAAAAACATTTTCCCCTTAATTGCCATTCCCCATTCAGGTGTCACTTCCTGCAATTTCAGGGTTTCAAATGCACTCTAAAACTATCACATGGAAGATTCCAGGAGAACATGATTCGTGAGTTTTCAATGACTTTTACTACAGCACATGGCTGTCATTGTGCTGTTCTGTTATTGGTCACTTGTTAATATGTCACTCCTCCTAGTTTACAGATTAAACTTTCCCATAGGTTCGTATGAGAAGGGAACACAGTACATACAGTCCGCACTCTGCGGCCAGAGCACCTGCTGAAATGTATTCCCCCCAGACAATGGGGTCGACATTCGCTCCAGCTTAGAAAATTGAGAGAAGATGGAAATGTATCAAGAGGGAAGCAGCAGCCAACAAACAGGTCGTAGAGAGCTGGTGTGTCTGCTCAGGAGCCTGAGGCAGGAGGACCCTGAGTTTGAGGCCAGCTGGCAACTCAGGGAGACTTTGTCTCAAAAAAAGAGCTGGGGAGGAAGTGGGGGAAGTGAGGGCTGGAGACAGAACACCTGGATATAGCCTCACCTGCAGTCAGTCCAGCACCCTGCAGTTTTCGCTCTTTGAACATTCTGAGTGCTGTTTGGACTTGCTCAGCATGTAGCCCGAAGACCAGCCAGGCACCCCAGGAGGGCAGGGCCCTGCCGCTTACTCACCTGCCTGCTTGCAGGAGAAGGCGAAGACGATGATGTCGTCGAAGGACCAGGTGTAGTCGGGGTGGGGCGGGTAGAAGGCCAGGTTCCGGGACGCTGCTTTGCGCAGGTCAAGCAGGAAGGTGGAGTGCACCATGGGAACCGCGAAGCAGCCCCTGCGGTCGCGCTTGCGGACGGGGATGTAGGCGGGCGTGCGCTTGTAGTAACCCTGTGGGGAGCGCAGAGGTCTGCACCCGCCCCAGAGTGGAGGCTGGAGGCGTGAGCGGCGTGGACAGCAAGACTGGGCGCCAGCCTCCAGCTTCCGCGGGCCATCAAGCCTGTGCCACCCTAGACCCTCCCCTGATGGGCAACCGCGGCGGAGGGCAAAGGACACACGGACATCAGACCCAGCCAGCACTGGGAGCCGCGCTGGAAGGAGGAAGCGCAGAGGCAGGGCGAGCCGCGCGGCAGATGCTGCGCCTCAGAGGAGCTGGGGTCCCAGTGCGAGCTGCCGCAGTAGGGAGAGCCTCTTGGGAAAGTTGTAAAGTCTTCTGGAACAATCTGGGGCTGGCTTCTCCTTGTGCCCTTCATAGACTAGAATTGTTACCGTGTAACACTTGGATTTATATAAAGTTGAAAAAATTAAAACACTGAATGGTTCACTTTAAAATGGTGAATTTTTTGTTATACGAATTTCACTTCAATTAAAATTAAAAAGACAGGGCCTGGGGGTGGGGCTCAGTGGCAGAGTGCTTGCCTAGCATGCAGAGGCCTCAGGGTTGTGGTGGTGGTGGGGGGAGACAGGACAGCTCAGTGTCTTGGCTCCAGTCACCCAGCCCCTTTCATGCCCTCAGCCTACCCAACCTTCCGCTCCCGGTGGCTTTGCTTAGTACGATACACTCAAGCCTGGGGGTGGGACTTGTGACTAGACCTGGCCAATCATAGTTTTGTATTTTCCTAGCTTCAATAATTGGTTCAGGACTGTACCCTGGCTGGATACTGCTAGGATCATTCCAGAGCAGTCTAAGAATTAAGCCAGTCAATGAATGGGAGAGAAAAAAAAAAAAGTTGTTTGAACACCTAGATCAAGCCATGCCTGAATTCCCATCCTGGCACCCCCACTTCCTAGCTCTGGGCATTAAGGCAAGACTCTTCCTCCGTTTTTCTGTTTCCACCTCAGTAATGGTAGGGAAGTCATTGAGGGTACTCCCTCAGTGGGCTGTTTAAGGATTAGCATGATGGCATTTGTAGAAGGTTGCGACAAGTTAGACTCCAGCCAGGGCCCCCACTTGCTCACCTGGCCTCCACCCCTGGCCCCATCCTACCTGGGAAGTCATTCCACACCAGAAGTTGGAGTATGCGGCCCGGGAATCCAGCATAGGGGCCACCACTGTCTTGTTCTCCGCAATGAGCAGGCTGAGGGTGTCGGGGTTGATGATCAGGTTGTCCGCATCCACAAACTGCAAAGGATCCACGGGCTGTCAGCGTGAGCTGTGTCGGGCCACAACTTGGAACCACCAGGGAAAAGCCAGAGTCCTGGGGGCCTGACAAAGACCCCTGGCTCCTCAACTACCAGCTCAGCCCTGAAGAATAAGGTGGATGGGCTGGGCTGTGGCGCAGAGGTGGAGCGCCCGCCCAGCACAGGCGAGGCACTGCGTTCGATCCTCAGCACCACATAAAAATAATAAATAAATAAATAAAAATAAAGCATCGTGTCCGTCTATAACTAAAAATATTTTAAAAAGAAGCAGCAGCAGGATGTGGTTTGAGTGTGTCCCTGAGTTTCCACACTGGGGGCAGGTCCCCTGTGTGATATGGTGGGAGGGGTGGGGCCTTTAAGAGGCGGGGCCTAGCGGGAGGTGACTGGTCACTGGGTCACTGGCACAGCCCAGGGTAGGGGTTAATGTAGTTCAGGAAGAGGACGCTGTCACAGAGCGCTACTGGCCGCCCCACACCCAGCACTGCCAGGACGCCAGGGCCACCTCCTGGTGCACTCAGGTCCGACACCATGAGCTAAATGAGCTCCTTTCCGTGGCATGAGTCCAGCCTCACAGCCTACTGTCACAGCAACACAGAACAGATTCTGACCCCAAAGACTGTGTCACCAACACCTTCCACAAAGGCCACACAAGGGTGTTCACGGACAGCGGCGTCGTTTACTCCAAATGTGAGCAACTCGAGCCCAGCAGCATCAATTCAGGTAGGGGACGGATCGTGGCCTGGTCCAGGGCTGAACTCAGACACCACCACTGAAGGTCACATGGGAGATGTGGCCAGATGCAGGTCAGGCTGTGCCTTGCCTCCACCTGGTCACCTCGTCTGAATCCAGTGGTGGCTTTGTTTTTTCCTGGCTTCTTTTTTTTTCACTGTTCACAAAGCGTGAGCACCAGGAACTGCGCCGTTAACAAAAGGGGATCTTCCAGGGAAGAGACAGATCTTCTTTCTTTTTCTTTTTTTTGGTACCTGGGACTGAACTCAGGGGTACTCGACCACTGAGCCACATCCCCAGCCCTATTTTGTGTTTTATGTAGAGATAGGGTCTCACTGAGTTGCTTAGCACCTCGCCGTTGCTGAGGCTGGCTTTGAACTCACGATCCTCCTGTCTCAGCCTCCCCATCTGCAGGGATGATGGGCGTGGCCCCCGCACCCCGCTAGAAGTGCAGTTCTTTACAGAGCTGTCCCACCACCCCTTGTGCCCTCCACTGGAATCAGGTCTCAACGCCTTTCCAATCTCTCCTCTGGCCTCCTAGACACAGGACGGCGCTGCGCCACACCACTGTGACGGAAACCTCCTGCCACTGCCCTATGACACATTGCAGTGACCACGCTCTATCAGAGCTGTTTTCATGACGGTACCCTAGAATATTTTCTTTTCAGATGACGATTGAGAAGCTAATAATAATAAAGAGTGCGGGTGTCCCAACAGGATCACACCCTCACTGCTTTCCGGGGTCCTTTTTTCCGCCCTGGAGGTCTCTGCGATGGTGCTGAGCTCACTGCAGGACCCGGGGAAGCTGTCGCTGGCACTGGACATACTGCTGTGATCGCTCTTTTTACACAAATGTAAATTTGGGGAAACACGTTAGCTGTGCTGTCCAGGTTGGGAAAAGTATCGCAGCCTACCGTGTGGAGCTGGCCCTGCACAGAGATCAGCAGCCATCTAGGTGTGGAGAAGTTACTTGAATTTTTCCCCCATTTGTACAGGGGTAACACTCTGTATTAAACATGTAAGGTCTTATCTACATGGGTTTGATTACAGAGCTATTATTTTCTAAATAACAACAACAAAAAAGAAAATCACAGCACAGAAAATGACACAGTCCGGGAATTCCCATCTACCGGAGAGTAAGAACACCAGGTCAGGCTGTACCCCAGAGCTGCAGGCTGCCATCTCTAATCCCAGACCCAAAATCCAAAATGCAAGATTTTGGAACCCTGACATGACTCTACAGGTGGGAAATTCTATATGGCGAACCTGGTTTCAAGCACAAAGTTATTAAAACGTATTATACGAAACGACCTCCAGGCCATGTGGATGTGGTACATGTGAAACAAATTTTGACTTTGGCGCCATCCGCAAGCAATCTGGTTACACATATGCAAATATTCCAAACTCGGAAAGAATCCAAACTCCAAAACACTTCTGGTACAAGCGTTGCAGATAAAGGACACCTGAGCTGAACCACGGGCTGGTGTTTGCATCCGGCCCACAGATTCACTGTTACCAGGGCAGTATTTTTAGTGTGCAGATCAACTGCCATAAACGACAAAACTCAGGTTCCGGCCTTCCAGGCAAGGGGGAGATGGTGCCCTGCTGGCAGCCCTTCCGGGGGGAGGTGGCTGTCCCGTGGCCAGAGCCTGCGATCACACCAACACTCCCCACCCAGCCCCTGTGGACATCCCAAGGCATGACCTTTGTGCACATATCCAGTCCAAACAGCCAAAAGAGCCTGGCGGATCCTCAGAAATTTAAACAGAATTGCCACGTGATCCGCTGCTGCTCCTGGTAGAAGCCAGGCGGGCCCGGCTCAAAGAGGCACTGTATGCGCATGCTCAGAGCAGCATCCCTCTCAAGCGCCAAAACCGAGACCCCAAGTGCCTGTCACCGGATAGATGGATGACACCATGTGGTCCAGCCACAAGGCAGACTTCACTCAGCTGTAACCCCAAGAACAAGACACTGAGTTGGGAGCAGTGGCGCACGCCTGTAATCCCAGAGGCTCGGGAGGCTGAGGCAGGAGGACAGCAAGTTCGAAGCCAGCCTTGGCAATTTAGGGAGGTCATAAGCAATCAGTAAGATCCTGTCTCTAGCCAGGCGCAGTGGCTCAAGCCTGTAATGCCAGCACTTTGGGAGGCTGAGACAGGAGGATCGCGAGTTCAAAGCCAGCCTCAGCAAGGGCGAGGTGCTAAGCAACGCAGTGAGACCCTGTCTCTACATAAAACACAAAATAGGGCTGGGGATGTGGCTCAGTGGTCGAGTACCCCTGAGTTCAATCCCCAATACCAAAAAAAAAGAAGACCCTGTCTCTAAATAAAATGCAAAAAAGGTCTGGGGATGTGGCTCACTGGTAAGTGTCTGTAGGTTCAATCCCTGGTACAAAATAAAATGACACCAAGTGACAGAGTCACACACAGAGGGCCAAGGTGTGTGCTTCCATTGATGTGAAATATCCAGAAGAGGGAACCCACACAGGAAGCAGGTCAGTAAGGATGGGGCATGGGGGGTGACTTGTGAGGGGGTCCTTCTGGGGTGATGGAAACGTCTGGAAGGAGACAGGCTGCGTAACACAGGGCGGGTACCAACTGTTACTGAATTGCGCACTTGGACATTGTTAATTCTATGTTATGTAAATTGCACCTCCATTAAAACAAACAGCTACAAAGTGGATCTCTCTGGAAGGTAATATTAAGCTTTGGCATTTTTTCTTTATTTTTTTCTTACGCTTAATTTTTTTCCCCCTGTAAATAATATCCATAGCTTTTGGGGGGGGGGAGAAAGGCAGGGGAGCCCTTTTAATAATAACTTCTAAAACATTAGACAAATGACTTCACATTCGAATAAGGCTCTGCAAATTCCCCAATTACAAAAATATAACTTTGTGTCAAAAGCTGCTTTGCATTTTCACGTCTGGAGTTCCACCCGGGTTTGCTGAAGGGAAACAGCAAAACCTGCCAATCCCAAACCACAAAAGCACAGCCAGCGGAGGGGACAAGGCGGCTCTGTGCCGGAAGGTTCTAGGAGGTGCCACAGCTGTGTTCCGAGAGCCAGGCTGTCACCTCCTTTCCTCTGCATGCTCACATATTTATGATGGGGCAGAAAGGTACAGGGCTCACTTGGGGGCCGGGTCCTCCCCACAGGGCTCAGGCCAGGGACTGGTCTGGCCTCCACCCTAGGCCTCCTGCTGCCCACCGCAGCCACAGGGAAAATCATAAACTGAAACAGCCCTCCCCGCTCACACACCCTCCATGGCTCCCCAGCACCTCCAAGTTAAGGCCAAATGCCTCCCTCCTCTGGCTTGCACAGGAGGGTCCCCAGCCGTGACTTTAGTATGACTGCTGCGCTCCCTTCCCTGAATGTCCCAGGTGTGTGCCCTGATCTTCCTTTCACCTTAGACTCTGTCCCCAGACGCCCTGGCTGGGCTCCTTTTCTCCTTCAGGTCTCTGACTGGGTTCCTTCCTCCAGGACACCCACTGACCCTGCTCTGTCATGACATCTCCTGGTTCTGCCATCTGCTGCGGGCGAACGGTGGCCCTCAAAAGGTACACTGAGGTCCTAACCCCTGGTACTTGTGCACTGACCTTATCTGGAAATGGGTCTTTAGCAGATACAATTAGGACCCAAGTTAACCTGAGGTCACAACAGCCTGAGGCTGGGCCTTAGGCCCAATGACTGGGTCCTTATATGAAAAAAGGAAGAAACAGAGAAGTCCCCGTGATCAGAAGCAGAGGCTGCGGTGCTGTGGCCCTGGATCCCAGCAGCCATGAGCAATGGGAAGAGGCAGGTAAGATGCTCCCCTGGAGCCTCTGGTGGGGGCGCAGCCTGCAACACCCAGACTTCCCACCTGCAGCCCCCACGCTCTGAGAGGACACCTGCCCGTCTTCAGTCAGCCGTGTGCCATAGCAGACGCCGCAGGGAGGACACCACGGCCCCTTCCCGGTGTTCTGTACAGCACGCCCTGCCTCTGGCGTCCCGTGCTCTGCTCTGCTGGTTTCAGTTCCTGTCGCCTTTCTTGGGAGACCAGGAAGGCAGGCTGAGCTGACCAGTGTCCCCAGGGCCCGGCTGAGGCCAGTGCCACGAGGATGCCTGCTAAGTGCCAAGCACAGGTCGGTCAGGCCTTTCGTGGGGAGCCAGGCCCAGCCGTCAGCACACTCCTGACTGTCCCAGGGGAGGGGACCAGGCCTGTTGCACCCAGGACATGAGCTCACCGAGGTCCGAGACTGGTGGACACTCATCCTGACCTTTCCATGACACAGCAGCTGGCCAGGGAGGAGGAAGAGGAAGCCAGGCCGCCCTCAGCAGCTCTGTGCCCCCAGGTGCCCCAGGCCCTGACCTCATCCCCTTGCTTCTTGGAAGTGGCCCAAAGGATGTCATCGTGGGGTGTGCACAGAGTTTGGCATTACTCATGACGAGGTGACAAAGCAGAGACAGCCCAAGGGTCCAACCACAGGAGACACAGAAGCTCGCTCTTTTGAGGGGAGCAGGTAGTGGGAACGGAGCCTAGGGGTGCTCCACCAGAGCCACCCACCAGCCCTTTCATGTTCTGCAACAGCGTCCTGCTAAGCTGCCGAGGCCGGCCTTGAACCTGAGATCTTTCTGCCTCTGCCTTGGGAGTGGCTGGCTGAAGGGCTTATTCTCTCTTGGCGATTGAGGCCTGCACTAAGGACAGGTGGCCCAGGATCACGAGTCCCAGCTCCTGCACTGTCCAGCTGCACCGCTGCAGGAAATTCACATCTCCTCCTGCCACCTCAGTCTGCCCTTCTGCAAAGTGGGCTAAAGATGGCCCCTGCAGCCCAGCTCAGTGGTGGAGGCCTGTAATCCCAGCAGCTCAGGGGGCTGAGGCAGGAGGATCGCGAGTTCAAAGCCAGCCTCAGCGAGACCCTATCTCTAAATAAAATACAAAATAGGGCTGGGATGTGGCTCAGTGGCAGAGCGCCCCTGGATTCAATCCCTCATACCCTCCCCCCAAAAAAGATGGCCCCTGCATCCTGCTGCTCTGCCTGTTCATGGCCATCCGGCCTCCCTGGGTCCACAGCCAGCTGGCTGAGAAACTCACCAGGATGTAATCAGCCCACATGTCCCGAGCTGATTTCAGGGCAGCCTGGCGCAACTTCATGACGTGCTCGTAGCGAGAGTCAGACCAGTGTTTGGGTCCCTCCTCGTCTGGGTAGGACCTGTGAAGAGACAGCTGTAATGTGGGAAGCATGGGGTCCAGTCAGGGCCCAGGAGCACTTCAGCTGCCCTGGGGATGATCAGGGGAGGCTTCCTGAAGGCGGCGGCTGTGAGCTGATCTGAAGGCTGGGGACAAGTGAGGTGGAAAACGACAGGGAAGCGTGTCCTGGGGCAGTAGGGGACATGCAGGGGACCAGCAGGGGTGAAGCTGGAGGCAAACGGGTTAAAGAAAAAAGTTCAGAGTGGCTGCAAAGGGCCTTTAATGCCAAGCAGGGACGTCACTAAGGATGAAGGGGAGCCACGGGGAAAGATAAGAACACAGCAGAAAACACTTGGAGACGCCCCTCACGATCACAGGAGCCGGGCGTGGTGGGGGTGCCTGGAGTCCCAACTACTCAGGAGACTGAGGCAGGACATCACTTAGGAGCAGCCTGAGGAACAGTGAGAGCCCATCTTAAAAGAAACAAGAAATCCCGAAGGGACAAAGGAACCAGGCGTCCACCCTGGCCTGGGCTCATGGGCAAACTACACACAGAGCGCTACCAGGTTTACACTGAGACAGGGAACAAAGCGGTGGGCGTCACCAGAAGGATAAGGGAGTAAAGAATTCCAGGTGGAGGGAAGAGTTGGGGCAAAGGTCTGGTAGGAAGATCGTGGCCTATGATGCTGAGGATTCAGAGCTTCGTGCCACATGGTCAGGCTGGAAAGTCTCGGGCTGAGGGACTGTGAGTGCTGTACCAGGGCACTAGGGAGCCACAGAAGGTGTGTGAGCAAAGGTGCAGCCAGTCAGACCTGGGGGCTCGGGCAGGGCCTGGCGCTCACCTGGGCTCCTCTGCAGGCCGCCACTCCACAGAATGGTACAAACTCTTCACAGCCACCAGCCACTCCCGCAGCACAGCTGATGTGTTGTCTGCATTGTGGTCTGTGGCCACCCTGTGTGCACAAGGGGACAGTCAGCACAGTTGGGGAGAACAAGATAGGACCATGTAGCGCAAGGCTACCAGGGCTCCCTTCCCTGGCTTGGCCTCCCACCAGCCATGTGGACCTGAACAAGACACTCCCTCTCCATGCCCCAGTTTCCTCATCTGTAAGAAGGGAGTGGGGACAGGACGCAGTTAACTGGGATGCATTAAACAAGCTAATTTTGGAAAACCACATTAGTGACTGTTGGATTCCCCACGGAGCACCTAGGATCTTACAACCAAGTTCCCCATCAAATGCATGGCACTTAATTTTAAAAAAAATCTATGTATCCTAAATCTGCACCCGCCTGCCTTCCTTCTCTCCTGTGAGCGACACACCTCATAGTGGGCTGTGCTCACACGTCATTCAACAACAATTGTTAAGCACCACATGTATACTTGGATGGGGATCTGGGGTAGAGCGCAGAGGGACTTTGAGGAGTCTAGTTTGGCCATGCAGAGAGTTAATTCTCCCCAATAAATTTAGCCAACATTAAGCGCACCAGTAATGACAGCAACAAGAGAAATGGAAACCGCAGCTCTGGTTACTGATCGCCAAGCCAATGCCAGGCAAGTGAATGGCCTCACACCGGTCAGCTGGTCGTCTCCAAAGGCAAACCCAAAGGAGAAGCCACCAACACGCCCACTGTCCATTAGAGGAAACTGAGGCAGGGGAGGAGTCACCAGTCAGGCGTCCTCATGGCTCTGGCCTCCCATTTCCACGAAGGATCCACTTCCCCTCTGTCATCTGGTCCCGGACTCAGAGGGCAAATCAGAGGGCAGGGGTCTGACTGAGCCCGGGACTGGGTGAAGTCCAAGGCCACCCTGGAGCCGGGTTAAGTTCAAACCCAACGCGGCACCGAGGGCGTGGACCATGGCCATCCTCAGATGTGGACCATGGCCAAGCCCGGTGGGGACCAGCAGCCCAGCCGGGGGCAGCACGCGGAGCCTGGGACCTGTCCAGAGCGCGGGTCCGCGCGTCCCGAGCGGGTGCACGGCGGGTCTGCGGGTGGTCAGGGGCGGCAGACCGGGCGCAGCAGGCCGGGCGCTCCGTGGACCTGGCCCCCGGTGACAGCAGGGCGGGCTCACCACAGCGCCGTGCGCTCCCGCGGGTGCCGCAGCCGCTCGAGGGCGCCCAGCGTGGCGGGCAGCGCGTGGGCCGCGTTCCGCGCCACCAGCGCGATGAGCACGCGCGGCGCCTGCAGCGGCGACTCGGGGCTCCAGCGCTCCTCCGGGAAGTACGCGGCCGCACCGGGCGGGCCCCCCGGTGGCGGCGGCGCCAGCAGCAGCAGCAGCAGCAGGAGCAGCAGCGGTGGCCGCAGGCCCGGGAGCCACTGCCCGCGCCGCCTGCACGCGCGTGGGGCCGCCGCCATCGCGCCACGCGTCCCCTTTAAGCCGCTTTTCTGCCGGCGGACGCGGGCCGCTTCTTAAAGGGGTCATCGGTCATCCAGGCACCGCCTCTGACGCGCGACTTAAAGGGGAGGAGCACGCTTGGCGTCAAGTTAGCCGACAGGGCTGGTCTCCCAGGCCCCGCCTCTGAACAAACTTAAAGCCCCAGAGCGCGGCTTACTCTCCGACAGCGCACGGCAGCCCCTTCGTGACGTCACGCACGGGCCCGCCCTGGGCCCCGCCCCCGTTCTCGCCTTAAAGGCACAGAGAGCTGCGAACAAGGCTGTGGAACCGGCCTGGCATGGCATCCAGGTTCCTGCTCGCTCCGGGAGGTCAGTCGTAGGAGCCGTCTAACTCCCACGTGTTTAAGACCTGGGCCATGCCAGCAGGCGGACCTGGCTAGGCAGGACCCAAAAGATCTGCGTCTGGGTTTCCTCCGCTGCAACGTGTGTGGTACCTGTCCTTAGGGGTTGCTGAGCGTCGGGGCGTCCACAAACCCGCCTTCAATCCCAGCAGTGAGCCCGTTTGTCCTTCTGCAAAATGAAGTCAGAGAAGCCAGGCGCGGTGGCGCACGCCTGTAATCTCAGAATTTGGGGAGGCTGAGACTGGAGGATCACGAGTTCAAAGCCAGCCTCAGCAATGGCGAGGCGCTAAGCAACTCAGTGAGACCCTGTCTCTACATAAAACACAAAATAGGGCTGGGGATGTGGCTCAGTGGTCGAGTGCCGCCGAGTACAAACAAAAAAAAAAAAAAAAAAATGAGGTCAGAGAGAACCCGCAGGGGTTGGCCTGAGTGGCCAGACACTGCAGTGCTCAGGCAAGTTCTCCCGCAGGGTCACCATTTCGGTGGGAATCCTTTCAGGAGATTGGTTTGCAATACAATAATGTATTTTCTATTCTCTTTTTTCTTTTGGTACTGGGAATTGAACCCAGGGGCACTTAAGCGCTGAGCCACATCCCCAGCCCTTGTTTTTATTTTATTTAGAGACAGGGTCTCCCTAAGTTGCTGAGGCTGACCTGAAACTCATGATCCTCCTGCCTCAGCCTCCCCGCTGCTGGGATTACAGGTGTGGGCCACCTCGCCCAATTCTATAATGTACTCTCTAATCGTGTTTCTATCATTCTTAAAAGTGAACTTTTAAGCATGATGCTCAAACACATGTTTATTTACGAAGATGGGGGCAGGACCATACAATATTGTTAAATTCAGGGCACGCAGAGTACAGCCCCGTGTGCACAACAGTGGGACCTGAAGTTTAAGAAAGTAAGTGGCCTTGACCTGAAAAGCCCTGGCCAGGTCAGGGTTCTCCCAGCCTATGTAGCCAGGGCATATGACACTCATCCCTACTCCATCCAGGTTTTCCATGCTCTTCCCTAGAGTTTTCTGTTTTCCATTTTTGCCCACAATCTCCCCAGTATCAGGTAAGTGGCTATTCTAAATCAATCTTGACTGGTGACAAGATTGTGTGGGTTGGGGGAGGGGAACGAAGGAAAGGGGATGGGGTCAACCTGTCACTGCTGAATTAGTGCAGGGGCCCACGGGGGTCTCTGTTTTGAGGGGTGTGTTTGAAACTTCCCACAATAAAAAGACAACAAGTTTATACTCTGGATTGGATAAGGAAAGAGCTTTCATGTTAAGTAAGAAAAACAAGGTAACAAGATGTCTCATTCCACCTGGAAAGATTTAGAATGGAGGGCAAACAATGGCTTTGTCAAAGAGGGCAGGATAACAAATTCTTTTTTTTTTTTTAATTTTTTTAGTTATAGATGGACACAATGTCTTTATTTTATTGCTTTGTATGTGGTGCTGAGGATCGAACCCAGGGCCTCAGGCATGCGAGGCAAGCGCTCCACTGTGGAGCCACAATCCCAGCCCCAGGATAACAAATTCTTGTTGCTACAATGTTTCTAGAATTAAAAGCTATATCCTATCCTGGGTATCCTGCCCTGGAGGAACACAGCTGGAGGTTGTGAAGCCTTTTTAACTTTTGTTTGGCAGAGCTGGGGATGGAATCCGTAACTTCCCTTAAGCTAGGCAAGGGCTCTACCACTGAGCCATGCCTCCAGCCTGAAAAGCGCAAATTTATCTCAGAAGGTAGAGTTGGAAGAAAAGTCTGGAAAGCTCAAGCTTATCTCATTCTTAGGAAAGACGGAAAACCCAGGACAGAATGGAAGGAAATCATCTTGAGTGTCCCTCTGAAAGCTGACCGAAGAGGAACGCCAGAGAAATCCCCGTGAGACTAGCTCCGGAAGCAGCTGGACGGCTGTGACACTGGAGAAGCTGCCAACCTCCAGTGAACAGATGACTTTTTTGGCAAGCAGAGGGAAGTCAGTAACTCAGCTCCTCTCTCGGCACAGAAACCTGATGCCAAGTTAAGATTGGGGGCAGAGGACAGCTCCTGGGGGGAGGGCTGCTTAGAGGCCCTGGGTTCCATCCTAGTACCCCTCCCCACAAAAGAAAGTTTTGGAGGGAGTAACTAAACCCCAAAAGCTCACAGCAAGCTGAGAAAAAAACTCATGACCTGCATCAAAAAGCATTACTATCCTTAATATACAAACAGTTGTTCCTTATCAACATGAAAGCACTAAACAATCCTAAAAAGGAAAGTAGGTAAAGCTGGCACGGTGGTGCACGCCCGTAATCCCAGCACTTAGGGAGGCTGAGACAGGAGAATCGCGAGTTCAAAGCCAGCCTCAGCAACGGCGAGGCGCTAAACAACTCAGTGAGACCCTGTCTCTGCATAAAACACAAAAATAGGGCTGGGATGTGGCTCAGTGGTCGAGTGCCCCTGAGTTCAATCCCTGGTACCAAAAAAAAAAAAAAAAAACA
>PVHX01013432.1:0-26843 GCA_004024805.1 Geosciurus inauris | reverse complement strand
GATGTGGCTCAGTGGTCGAGTACCCCTGAGTTCAATCTCCAGTACCAAAAAAAATAAATAAACCCAAAAAATAACAACAAAAAAAAATCACAAATGACCAATAATCATTTTAAGTTCAATTTAGTTATCAAAGCAATTCAAAATAAGATGAGTTGAGTATATCAAATTAATAGATTTTTTTCCTTTAATGAAAGGTCCATCATGTGGAAAGATTTGTAGAAAATGCACAAATGCTTTGGGAGTATAAAAAGACACTGTTTTTCCAGAGGCACAGAGATTACAAAAGCCTAGAAATGGTGCACACACTTAGGCGGAGAATTTGTATGTGGAGACATTTAGCCAGTGGAAATGAGGGTGGATGTGGGTGAAGTTGCTCCAGGTGTCCCTGGGGAGGCAGTGGGTGCAATGGCTGATGCGGGCACCAGAGCCTGGCTGCTTGGGGCCAGTCCTTCCTTTCTCAGATCTGAGCCTTGGTTTCCTCATCTGTAAAATGGCGAGCATCATATGGGTGCCCAAAAATATCAGCACGTCAAGGGCCTGGTGCATAACAGATGCTCTGCAACGGGGGACTTAATGAAAACGTGATAGGAATGCATAAGCATCCAAGAGATTCATGGGTAAGGACAGGAACAGAAGGTTCTTGAAGGAGGAGCTAAAAATACTGGCTAAGCTGCCTGGGTGCAGGAGAGTGCCTTGGAGACCACTGAGGATATGACAGACACTTCCCCTACCCTGGGATTTCCTCTGGCAGGGATTACCGCCAAGGCTGTGCACTTGCATGAGAAGTGCGTACAGTTGTCCTTTGGTATCTGTGGACTGGTTCCAGGGCCTCCTACAGATTCCAAAACCCTGATGCTCAAGCCGGGTATATCAAATGGCATCATAC
The DNA here is from genome assembly GCA_004024805.1 of Geosciurus inauris. Lineage (NCBI taxonomy): Eukaryota > Metazoa > Chordata > Mammalia > Rodentia > Sciuridae > Geosciurus > Geosciurus inauris. The sequence goes on along the minus strand of PVHX01013432.1, from coordinate 25,957 downwards.
TTGCCTCCTGCAGACTTCGAGTCATCTCTCCATGACTTAGAATATCTGATACAATGCATCTGCTACGTACACACTTGTTAGGCTGTGCTGTTTAAGGAAATCATGACCAAAAAAAAAAAAAGAGCTGGGAATGTAGCTCACTGGTAGAGCGTTTGGGGAGCGGGAGGAAGCCCTGGGTTCCAGCCCAGCTCTGCAAAGGTCTGCACGTGTTCAGTACAGATGCAGTTTTTTTCCTCAAATATTTTTGATCCACGGTTGGTTGAATTCCCAGATGTGAATCCCACATATTCAGAGGGCTGACTGTACAAGGTTGTTCCCTGGGACCTTCGCTGATTTTGTGAAAGACTCGGAACAAAACACCCAATAGTTTGGTTTTGGTTAAAAAGTCTCAGGGGGGCTGGGGTTGTGGCTTAGTGGTAGAGCGCTTGCCTTGCATGCGTGAGACACTGGGTTTGATCCTCAGCACCACCTAAAAATAAATGAATAAAGATATTGTGTCCGTCTGCAACTAAAAAAATATTAAAGTCTCAGGAGCCCATCAACAATCCTTCATTCCCCAATATTTTGACATTCAAAAGTCTTTTTAGCTGGGCACAGTGGCACATGCCTATAATCCCAGAGTCTGGGGAGGCTGAGGCAAGAGGATTGTGAGTTCAAAGCCAGCCTCAGCAATGGCGAGGCAACTAAGCAACTCAGACCCTGTCTCTAAATAAAATATAAAATAGGGCTGGGAAGGTGGCTCAATGGTTGAGTTCAATCCCCGATATCCCCACCACCACCAAAAAAAAAGTCTTTCTAGCTGGGTGTGGTGGTGTATTCCAGTGACTTGAGAGGCTGAAGCAGGAAGATCGCAAGTTCAAAGCTAGCCTCAGCCACTTAGCAAGGCCCTGTCTCTAAATAAAAAATAAAAAGGGATGGGGATGTGGCTCAGGTGTTAAGCACCCCTGGGTCCAATCCCCAGTACCAAAAAGAAAAAGAAAAAAAGACTTTCTAAGACTGTTTAGCCATTTGTGCCAGTTGGTGTGAACATCCATTTATCTCATTTATATGTAGGAATTGGTGACAGGATGCTGCTCCAGAACACCTGGGCAGTGTATTGGTTAGCTATTGCTGTGTAACAAATCAACCCCAAATATGCCCATCTTGCAGTGTTTGGCTGATGATAAACTCAAGGGTCCTGTGGCTGATGTTGAGCACAGAAAGTAGTTGCTGGGATGCATCCCACTTTGTCCTGGCCAGATGAGATGTGTCACAGGCTCTGCACCAGCTCCATGCCCAGGGCTGAGCCCACATGCCTGTCAGAGCCTGGGCCCACAGGGTCCTTCTGCAGCTCAGAGAATCCTCTGTGGCTTCTCCTCACCTTGTCTGTCACCAGCTTGGCCCACCTGGCAGTGCAGGGGAGGAGAGACATGCTGTTCCATCTCCCAAGCCACACTCCCCAGGATACCAGACACCCTACACTGCTCCAGCCCCTTAGCAGTGCTGGGGAAACTTGGAGGTCCTTACCTGCTCCCTCTCCGTGCCATGGGGCCTCTGTGTCCTCAGCCTGAGGGCATGGCATGTCACTGGTGCCCCGGCCCTTTTTCAATTCTGAAGTAAGAGATAAACCAGGCAGCCCTCATGGCCTCACTCCGATGACCCCCCAGGGAGCCCCATCTCTTTCCACCTGGGGCCCCACTCTAGGTTAAAGGGCAAGTGTTCACAAGAAGTGAGAGGTGACGGCCCCAGGAGCTCAGGGTATAGCCAGGGGCCGCCAGGCTCTCCTGAGGCACAGCTGGGCAGGCTCACCTTGGTCAATCCTCTGCAGCAAGGCCTCCCGGATGACATCCTCGTAGATGCCCTCGATAGTCAGGGCCTGGCTGCCCATGGCAAGGACATCCCCCTCAAACTGAGGCAGCTTCTGGAACTGTAGTGGGATACAGGCTATGCTGGAGACCAGGACCTTGGCAGACCCATGATGCAGGTTTGGGCCCTGATTAGCTGGGGGAACTTGGGCCTCAGTTTCCTTATCTGTAAAATGGACTCAGTGACCCAAATCCCCTAGGGTGTTGTGTGGGTGGACATTGTTAACAAGGCGCTATGGTTTGATCATGTCCCCCAGAGCTCAGGAGTGGGAAATGTAATCCCCAATGCATGTGAAGAGGGACAGGTTCTTTCAGAAGTGGTCAGGCACACTCCTGCCACAGGGCCTTGGCATGTGCTGTGCCTCTGCCTGCAACATCCCCTTCCAGGGACACACAGCTTGCCCCACCTTTAATTCCTTGCTTTTCAAGTGTCATTTCTCGGGGAGACGCTTCCTGATCACCTGGCAACTCACGCACACTCTGCCTTTGCTTCTTCCCTCCTCCACAGGGCCCAGGCGGCACAGGGACCCGCACAGCTCGTGCAGTGGGTGAAGGGTAGTGAGGGAGGCAGAGGACCCAGAAGAGCCACCTGGCCCAGTCCCAGGATTCAGGAAGAAAAGCCTCTCATCGTCACAGTGGCTTTGTCCAGGAGGAAGCACCCTGTCCCCTGTGCAGGACACGCCTGGGCCCTGCCCCTTGGCTCACCGTTCTGCAGCTCTGCTGGAGCTGGCCCAGCACGAAGGGCAGGAAGATGCTCAGCAGCCAGCCCCGGACACACCTGCGCTGCGCAGACTCGCCATCCGACTTGAACTTCTAAGGACACACCCAGGAGCCCGTCCAGCAGCCGTTTAAGCACCCAGGCCCACCGCCGCCCTCCTCTAACCTCACCTTTAGCACCCGCCCTCCAACTCTCCCCAGCTGCTCAGCAGCCTGGTGGCAGTCCAGGGAGGTGGTCAGACACTGGTCGGCCAGCTGCAGGAAGGTGGCCACGGCATTGGCCATGAGCTGTGGGAAGAGGTGCCGAGATGACATGCCTGCCCAGCCTGACCCTTCTCAGCATCCAGCCTGCCCCTATCAGCCACCTCCCCTCCACCTCCTCCACTGGCCTCTCATCTCAGGAAGAGGGCATGGTGCCAGGGTGCCTGGACTGGGGAGTGGAGACCCAGCTGGCATTCAGCCTCCACTGCCAAGTGTTTTTGTGCAGTGCGCAAACTGAACAACTGGGCCAGGCAGCACTGGATCATCTCAGTCCCCATCTCCTGCATGCGCCATGTTCAACAGCAGGCCCTGCATCCTTGGCCTTCAACACTTCTCACTTCTCCCATGGCCATCCCCCGACCTGGTGCAGACCTCCTCTTCGCCTCCTGCACTCCTGTCTCCACCAGCCTTTCTAAACCTTGAACCTAGTCACGCCCCTGCCCTGCTTGCACACCTGCTGTGGCTCCCCCTTACCCTCCAGCTGGGGTGGGTCCTTAGCCTCATAGTCGAAGCCCTGCCCACCTGCCCAGCCCACTGCCCATCTTCCTGCCCTCCTTGGAAGGCCCTGTCTCTACGCTGCTTCATTTCCCACAAATGCAGAGAGGTGCTCTCAACACCCTCCTTCCTTCCACACAGGAAATCTCCCTGCCCCCATTCTCCCCCCACTGTCCCAGCTTGGAAGTCCCCTCCCCCAGGGAAGTGCCACCAACCCTGGAGATGACTGGGGGCTCCTCAGGGCTCCCAGAGCATCCTGCACATGCCCACCTCAGCCCTGACCGCTGTGGTCACTGCCTGGTCACCAACTCACGTCCACAGCGGTCTGAGGGGCTGGTGAGGGAAAGTCAGCTCTGTCAGCCTCCAGGGTCCCCCGCACAGCTTGGCAACTGTTCCCACCAGCCTTCTGCCTGGCCTCACCTGCTGTGCAAGATCCTGGACCCCAAACACCAAGCTCTGTGTTCCCAGGAAGCCGAAAGGCGCTGCCAGCTGCCCCAGGCTCCCGCGGCTGCGCTCGGCCTCGCGATAGCACTTCCGCATCAGCTCCAGGTCCCACGGCATCTCCCCGAAGGCGTACACCTATGCTTGGGGTGGAGGGAGGAGTGGGGGGGGGGTGTTGAGTGAGAAAAATACCATCAAAGGATGGAAAAGCAAGGCCGAGGTCCCTGTGGCCAATTCGCTGGTTGGGGGGGGAGCAAGTGGAGACGCATCCCACCTCAGCTGTCACCAAAGAAACTCGGTAGGTGACAGTGAAGTTTGGTGAGGCGCAATAGCATAGAAAACCTGAAAAAATGGTAACAGGTGGTGCTGGTGTGCATGAGAGTAAGTGCACATTCGTTTCCTGTTGGAATTACTTCTGTGAACACCACCTTAGGTCCTTTCTGTGCTGGGTTCTGGGCTGCACGAGTGGAATCCCTCCCTCCCTCCTTCCCTTCCTTCCTTCCTTGTAGCAGGTATTGAATTCAGAGGCCCTTAACCACTGAGCCACATCCCCAGCCCTTTCTAATTTTTTTTTTTTTTAAATTTTGGGACAGGGTCTCCCTAAATTACTCAGGGCCTTGCTAAGTTGCTGAGGCTGGCCTTGACCTTGCAATCCTCCTGCCTCAGCTTCTCCAGAAGCTGGGATCACAGGCATACACCACGTGCCTGGCTAGAATGCCCATGGCATGGTGCTGAGAGGGCTTCCACAAAGGTCCACAATAAATAAAGAGCAGCCTCAGACAAAGTTCGGAGAAGGTTTTGCAACAAGAAAGAAGCAAGGTTCACCCAACTCTTAGGTACAGTTGACCTGCCGCCCAGGGGCCTGCACTCCCCACCAGCCCTCACCGCTCTGCGTAGCCGCGTGCCAGAGGGGTTCCCACGCAGGTGACAAGACAGACGGTCCATGCCCTGGGCTAGCAGGGCCTGCACGGCTCCAAGCGCGGCTTCCACGGTGCTCAGCAGCGTCTGCGTGACCTGGGACAGCTGCATGTCCACCTTCCGGCGCAGGCAGGACCTCAGCGGGCTCTGGACATCCGCTGCGTGTGGAAGGCACCGGCCTGAGGTCTCCCCCACAAAGCACCCCACGGACGGGTGCAGGCGGGACCGGGCTCAGCAGGGCCTGGGGGGCCGCAGCGCCCCTAGCGGATCCTCCCGCACCCACCGGCTTCCCTGCCCTGCTCTCGTTTCAGGCCCCGCCCACCCTGCATCGGGGCCCCGCCCCTCTCTGCTCTGGCTCCGCCCCCCGTCCCTGCCCCTGCGGGCCTCACCTCGCAGCTTCCCCGCCAAGCGCGCCCGAAGCTGCAGCATCTGGTCCACATCCGGGCGGAGGGTCCTCTCCAGGGACGCGAGCAGCTCGTCCTTCTCCTGCTGGAAGGCGCGGAGCCCCGCAGAGGCGCCAGCCAGGACCGCGGCGTAGACGGCTTCCACCAGCTGCCCCAGCCAGCGGGAGGAACAAGGACCCGGAGGGAGTTGGCGATCGCGGTGGGGACGGAGAACTTGCGCCACCGGCCCGATCCCCACCCTCCCGGCCCGTGGGCCTCGGGTACCTGGGTCCAGGCCCAGGCCCGGGCGCGGCCAGCACCCCGCAGGCCCGGCAGGCTCTGGGCTCGCGTCGCCGGCAGCAGCTGCCGCATCAGCACCGCGGTCAGCACCTGCAAGACAGGCCATGGGTGCCAAGGCGGGCGGGGACGTGCTCCATGTCCCGGACGCCAGCTTGTGGAGCACTGACCTCTGCGTCCGAGCCTAGCGTCACGTCGTCCTCGCCAAAGTGGCCTTGATGCTGCCGGTAGAGCCGGACCGCGTCCAGGAAGGCCTGGGCAGCCGGGGCCTGGCTTCGCTGCAGGACTGAAGGGGCGACGCCTCGGTGCACGCTCAGCTGTCCCCTGCCTGGTTCCCCAGCACCCGGGAGGAAGCCCTCGCCTCACCAGGAACACCCGAGTTTCACCCACCTCCAATCTTTGCATAAGCGAAACCCTCCCGCAGAAAACACTCCTGCAGGACCACCACCAGCCCATAGGCACCTTTATTCGATTGAGGAACGGGAAACCTCATGTGCAAACACAGCCCCTGGCCAGCAGTTCAGGCCATATAGAAGCCCCTAGCTGCCCCTGAAGAGGGGGGTATGTTTGGGCAATCAACAACCTGTTCAACTGTATGTGCTCATCCTGTTTCCCTTCTTCCTCTGGCTGACCCTCGTCTTTTCTAGACCTCAGTTTGAACGTCCCCTCTTCTGGAAAGACCTCCCTGACCCCCACATGTTGAGTTTGCACAGGGCATGGTCCATTACAGCCCTGGTATGACTGTTCTCATAACTGCCTGGTGCCCTCTTTGTCTTCCCCAGCAACCCATTTTATGGATCAGAAAACTGAGACTTGAAGCTGTCGCACTGTGACAGAGCCATCTGACCCCACACCCTGAATCTCACTACTGCCTAATACTTCCTGTGACCTACCTGTGCCCCGAAGTCGGATGCCACCCTGCAGGGCTAGCCGCCAGGCCCGCTGTGCCTCCCTGGTGGCTGCAGAGAAGCAGAGGTGCCTGCGGAAGGGGTGCTGCAGGAAGAGGGGGAAGCTCACAGGCGCTTCCAAGAGGGGCTCAGGCTCTTCCTGCTCAGGATCCCCTGAAAGCAGCAGAAGAAGCCAAATCATTATTCATTCATTCACTAAAAGATACCCACAAAGTGCACACAGCAGCCTCAACCAGCGGAAACCGCGTCGCAATGGTTGCCATTATGTTCAGTTCAGAACACTCCTAAGGCAGGACCACTCTTCTCCCCGCACACCCAGGGCAGACATCACCAATCCATCCCAGCACTTGTTCCCCAGCCTCAGCATCCTCCTCAACACAGCGCTCCAGGCAGCCATCACTAATCGATCCAGCTGAGTTTGCATCCACGCGCTGTTTCCTCTCTGTGGAGTTCTGGAGTCAGTCAGGCCTCGGTTCAAACCTGGCTGAACCATTTTCTGGCTCTACAAATAAGGCACACTTTTTCCTCATTCTGAACCTCAGTTTTCTTGCCTGTAAAATGGACTTACTGTGATACTGATGACCTAGAACTGGAAACTGGGCAACATGAGTGAATTTAGTTTTGGTGAATTTATTTGGGGGTCTTCTAAGTTCTCAATATTTTGTTCTAACCTCCAGTGTGATACATACAGACAGTGAAAAGACCCCAAAATCCAGATAGTGGAAGTTCCTGGTCCTCCCGGCTCAGAGACCAAAATCTGGAAACAATCCAGATATTGAAATCTGCATGTGGGCCAGGGTGTGGCACAGTGGTGGAGCACTAGCCCCGCATGCATGAGGCCCTGAGTTCCATTCCCAGCACTGCAAAATAAATAAAATTTTTAAAAATAAAATCTGGCCAGGCATGGTGGTGCATGCCTGTAATCCCAGCACTTTGGGAGGCTAGGAGGATCGTGAGTTCAAGGCCAGCCTCAGCAATGGCGAGGTGCTAACCAACTCAGTGAGACCCTGTCTCTAAATAAAACACAAAATAGGCTGGGGATGTGGCTCAGTGGTCCAGTGCCCCTGAGTTCAATCCCTGGTACCAAAAAAATAAAATAAAATCTGCCTGCAACCGTGGGGGGTGTGTCTTTGGACAAGATGGGGTCTCCAGTCTGTCACAGGCTGTCTTGGCCCTTGGTGTGTCTGGGGTCCTTCAGCAGGAGCAATTTTCTCAGGGCTATCATTATTCAGTCAACCCTGGCGGGCTGGGTATTTGTCTTGAACAAGAGCCACGTTTCTGTGCCTGTTTTTGTTGCTACACCTGCATTGTTAGCTGGCAGGATGAGCTTGGCCGTGACACTCAGGGTGGAATTTTGGCTCTGTGCCTTCCTAACCACGGGGCACTCCTCAGCCTCAGCATCCTCATCTGTGAAATGGGGTTGTCAGTACAGAGGCCGCCTGCTGGGCAGGCATGAGATAGCACCCCCGAGCACATGCTGGCCCAGGGGTGTTGCTTCTTACCCTAAAACTTTTTCTGCACCATATTGGAAGAGAAAGAGGGAGAGAGAGGAAGTAAAAGGGGGAGTGAGGAAGGGGGGGGGACACCCACACCCACTCACACTCACGCTTGCACACACAAGAGCCCGCAGCAGGCAGACACTCTGCAGCCACATCTGGGCAACCTCCCCTGCCTGCAGTGTCCATCTCCCCACAAGCCTGCTGACTCTGGGTTTTATTGCTTTTACCAGTTCTGCTATTCTGGTTCCACTCTGGGGATCTAACTGCTCCTCAGCCCTGGAGAGAGTGGGGTGTTTCTTCCCAGAGTGGGAGTGCCTCCCCAGGGGCAGTGCTGCCTGCCAGGGGAGGCGACATCTGGAGACCCTGTTGGTTGCTACACCCTGGATGGGGGCTGCCACAACCACGGCATGTGTGAGGCCAGGGTGCCGCTCAGTCCCCTCTGTACACAGAGTGGTCTGCATGGCAAAGAAGGATCTGGCTCCAGGCGACTGTGCCGAGCAGAGAAACCTACTTTTGGGGACTCTCGGAGCCTCACTGGCAGAGTCTAGGCAGAGTGAGTCCAGAAGGCGGAGGTACTCAGTCTGGGAGGTCAGGAGCATGTACCCCGTCAGGGCTGTGGAGCCGAGAACATGGCCCCCGTTTTCATATTCCTACAGGATGAAGGGACAGTTTGCTGTCTGCTGAAAACGCCCTCCCCCGCCGCCCTCCCGCCTCCCTCCCTTACCCTCTCCCCATCCCCCAGCGCCTTTCTCCCTCCCTCCCCACCAGTCCCTCCCTCCTGGCCCAGTGCCCACCCCCTCGGTGCCTGGCAAGACCAGGTCCTCTGTGAGCATTTTCCCATTGAATCCCCGAAGCCCCAGCCAGCACTGAACACCATCGCCCCATTTCACAGAGGTGGACACCGAGTCCCAGGGCAGGGAGTGATTTCTCCCAGCCTCCTCCGACCCGGCCTGGCCTCAGTTCACCCACGCAGTGCAGATGGGACAAGGTGGTCACCCACCCAGGCCAAGTATACAGGGGCCCTCATCCATCCTGGGTGCTTGGAAGACGCAGAGGGGGCCCTGTCCAGGGCTGGCCCCACACTCGTGCCGGGAGAGGACAGGATTGAAGATACCAGAAGCAAAACGGACATGGAGCACCCACGCACCTCTTTGTGCCTGAACCATTCCAGACGACCGTCCCCACGCAGAACGCAGAAGACTGGCTGCCACTGGGGTGGGTGGCCCTGCAGCCACATCAGGGCCCCTCGGTGCTCGCGGACACGTGGCAGCTTCTGCACAAGGAAGGACCAGGGGACGCTGGCAGTGCAGGCTGGTGTTTCAGTGTCTCCCTAACCTGGGCAGCTCTGGCCCTGTCCCAGGTGCCCCAAGTGAAGGGTGCTCCGCCCCTCCTCCTCCTCCTGAGCTGTTGCCCAGCTTGGGCTCCAACTCCTGGGCTCTAGGGATCCTCCTGCCTCAGCCTCCCAAGTAGCTGAGACTACAGACGCCAATACCACGCCCAGCGGGCCCTCCTCTTCCTCCTCTTCCTCCTCCTCCTCCTCCTCTTTTCCTTTCAGTGCTGGGGATTGAGTCCAGGGGTGCTCTACCACCAAGCCACACCTCTAGGCCTTTTTATATTTTGAGACAGGGTGTGGCTGATTGCTGAGGGCCTCACTAAGTGGCTGAGGTTGACTTCAAACTTGTGATCCTCCTGCTTCAGCCTCCCGAGTTGCTGGAATTACAGACTGTGAGCCTCTGCCGTGTACAGCGTGCCCTTAGGGTCTTTGTGGACGCACAGTGAACGTTTGTTCCAAAGATGAATATTTAAAGTTGCTAAGGCCTGAGGCAGGGCATGTGGGTTGAGGAGGGTCCCTGGCACCTAGGCCCCTGCACCCAACGGCACTGACTTTGCTGCGAAACAGCTGGCATCCGGCTGGCTCCTGGGGGCCCTGCTCTTGTGAGATCTGCCTCAGGACAGACGCAGCCAGCTGCTGGCGGTAGCAAGGCAGGAAGTTCTTCAGCAGGATGTCCACCTTGCCTGCAGGGACAAAGGGACAGTGGCCACATGGGGCCCTGAGCAGCTGCCTAGGAAAAGAACAGATGGTGGGCTCCCACCCTGCAGCTGCCCCAGGAGATGTGCCCTGAATCCCATCCACCCTCACCCCCCATCTCAGTGTGCATGGGGACAGGGGACTCAGGCCCCGCTGGTGTCTTACTATAAACTGCATTCAGTGTCTCAAGCGCAGGGCTTGGTTGCACACCAACCACACAGCACCAGTCAGTACGCTAGCCGGCAGATCCAGCATGTCCCCGGGGCTCCTGTTGCCCCTTTGCCTGGGAGACTTTCACAGGTGTTCAAAAGCCCTGCCCCAGGGCTGGGGGTGTAGCTCAGCAGTGAACCCTTGCCTAGCAGGGGCAAGGCCCTGGGCTCCATCCCCAGCAATGCAAAAAAAAAAAAGGGGGGTGGGGTGGGGATATTCTGGGGTGATGGAAGTATTCTGTATCCTGATCTAGGAGGTAATCACTCAAGTGTCAACGTTCTTCAACTCTTGCCCTAAGATGTGTGCACTTAACTGTATGTCAAACATACTTCTATCCTTCTACTTGGAATGTGGGCCTGATGGCTGCAGCTCCAGCAGCCGGGCTGCACTATGAGGTGACCTGGGAAATAGAAGCTCTGAGACAAAAGGAGTTTGGGTGTCTTTTACAAGCCAGCCTGTCTCCTTATTTCTCCATAAGAGAGAAAAGTAAACCTTCATATTTTTTTTTTTTTTTTTTTTTTTTTTTTAGTACTGAGAATTGAACCCAGGGCCTCACACATGCTAGGCAAGCTCTCTACCACTGAGCCACATCCCCAGCTCTTTTATTTTTTGAGACAGGGTCCTACTAAGTTGTCCAGGCTGACCTTGAACTTGCACCCCTCCTGCCTCAGCCTCCCAAGTAGCTGGGATTATAGCTAAATCTTAATCTTGTTTAAGCCACTATGGGAAAAGAAATCCCAAGCCTGCACAGGGTGACTCACTGCACCCTTCCATCGACTTTCTAGGGTGGGCACTGCTGCCTATGAACAGACTGAAGAATGCATCCTGGACAGGCGACACCACTCACCCAAGGGCACAGCGAGTGAGGCCAGGGCCTGACTCTGAACTTGGGCAGTCTGCAACATGCACCGCAGACTCTTGCCTGTGCAGATCCTCCTATGATGGAATGTTCTGCGTACATCTCCTCCCTGCCAACTCCACCGCACGTGCCAGCCCTGGTGTGACCATCGTCTCCCCTCTTCCACCTCCGTCTGTCACTCCCGCCGTGATTTCTAATTCAACTGCCATTTGGGTGACCATGACTTGTCCCTTTTCCCTTACTATGTCCCCAGGACTCAGCACACAGTAGGTGCTCAGTCTTAATATGAGGGGACACAGTGATTTGTGGCACCAACTCTGACTCTGACTCCTCCATAGTCTCAAGCTGAGACTGTGCCTTAGTCCCCAGGACGAAGGCAGAGGGACCTGCTGGGCCCAGCCCACCTAGGAGGGACATCTTTGGGGCTGACTGTGCCCAGGACACCTCCCACCTGGTCCCATGCCCACACTTTGAAACCCTGCCCTGAATGGGTCATCAGATTTACCAAATGAAAATGCAGGACACTAGTTACATTTGAATTTCATTTAAATAAGGAGTCTTTTTCAGCAGAAGTATATCCTGTACTAAAATTGGGACATACTTATATTGAAAAAATTATCCCTGGCTTATCTGGAAGTCATATAACCACCCTAAGCCTGAACCCCAGCCCGCAGGCTCCCGCCCCTCCCTGCCCCCCTTACCCTTCAGCTGCTGCTGCTGCTGCTTGTCTAGGGGACTCGAGGGCCGGGCCCCCATTCTGCCGTTGTCTCCCAGGGCCCCTGGAGGGTGGAGAGGACACCGCTCTCCCCACAGCCTCCCAGGTTCCTGGGCGAAGGGCACTCCAGGAACAAGGTGGCTGGTGGCCCAGGCACTGTGGATTTTCAGAAGCCAGGCAGGCGGGTGTGCGGATGCCACCCCTGCCCCGCCCTGCACCTGTGCCCTCCCTCCCGTGGGGCCAAGGCTCCCAGGGCTGGTGGTTTCTCTGGGGCAGTCCCAGGGGGAGGCTGCGGGGACAGAGGGAAAAGCCCTGAGTGGCTTTAGAGGAGAGATGCAGGACACACATGCAGCAGGACAGGGCAGCAGTCGGGTGTGGGGACAGGGAAGGGGATGGGCCTGACAGGGCACCATCACTGGTGGACCCCAGTCCTGGCGTCCACTCCACCTGCGCCCTCCCTGTGCTGGGTGAAGCTGGATCTGGAGAGGATCCAGTTCTGACTTAGAAGTCCCCACAAGTCCTCAAACTGGGGTCTTGGAGGATGGGGTCCCTGGAAGAGTAGGGGACCCTGAGGCTTCACCCCAAGTCCTTCTGCATTGCCCAGCGGCGACCCCCAGCCCATCACCGGCTCTCCCTCTCCTCGCCCCGCCCCCTGGACCAGGCCCCGCTCTCAGCCTCCTCATCCCCTGCCACTTCTCATCCCTCCCACCCCGGCTTGGACACCAGCCCCTTGGACAGCTGCCCCTGCGCCCTGGGACTGGCTGCCTAGTCGCAGTGAGCGCTGGGCCTGGCTCTAGCCCTGAAGACCTCTCAAGGACACTGGGGCTTTCTGGGAGGCGGGGGTTCCCGGCTACAGGAAGGAAAACCCATCACATGGCCCCTCAGTGAGGCTCCCAGGGAGTCCCGGGTGGGTGAACAGGTGGTCAGGGCAGAGAACACGCCGCCCGCCCACCGTCTCTGTCACCCCTGCTGGCACTTGGTTATGTAACAGAATACTCGAATACAGCAGGGGCCAGGGCCACTAAATGGACGAAGTAGCCTCCCTTGAGGCTACACGGGGCTGTACAACAGCTCAGTCATGAAGACGACAGCATCTGAGATAAATCCCGGGAGTTTCCTTAGTCGATCTCCTTCTCCTCTTCCTCTTCCAGAGGCTGAGATACAGACACAATGGCTAGAGCACAAGCAGCTCCTTGGACCATGAGGTAGACCCCCCATGATGATGTTGGCACAGCAATAATGTAGAAGGAACTGGGGTCCCCAAGAGTTCGTGACATTGCTCCATCAGCCCTGGCTACCCTCTTTCCAGAGAAAGAAATGAACCTCTATTTTGTTGAAGCCATCCGCAACATCGGAACGTAATCTGCATGAATACCACAAAATTCATTTCTTCTTTTGACATCACTTCACACCAGCAAAGGATGCAGAAGTTGCAAAAATTAGGCCACCATGGACCATCAGTCGGCAGGGGAACTAAACACACACAGTGAAAAAACTGTCAGGTAATACGGGTAGGGGGAAATGGAGCAGGAGGGACGGAAAATGCCAGGGAGGTGACATTGCACGAAGACCTAGAGGAATCGAGGACCCAAGCCAGGCAAAAAGCTGGAAAAGGGGGTCAGCTGGACAGTGGGCACAGCACATGCAAAGGCCCTGTGGTTGGAATGTGGCTTAGGAGGGATGGAGATGGTCACCCTCCCTGCCAGGGCCTTCCTGTGAGGTCCACACCCATCTCTCCTTCCCTTCACCCTCAGCCCCTGTCAAGCCTCTGCCCTCAGCTCGGGGCGGGGCAGACGTGCCCTGCTGAGTGCAGCTGGTGGTGCTGGCTCTCGGTCTGTTTCCGCTCAGGCCTGGCCCCACTTCCTCACACTCACATCTGAGTGACCCACAGGGACCAGATGTCAAAGGAACTTCACTTTCTGTGGTTCCGGCCTCTCTCCCTCCTGCGCAGCTGCCTCCAGAAGCGGTTTCAATTCCCGCCTCGCGCTCAGCCTGCGGGGCTTCCCCAGGCCCCGCTGGACACCCCATGCTCCATCAAGCTGCCCAGGGCTGAGCGGCCCTGCTGCCCCCAGCCTCCTGAGTGGGGTCCCTGGAGCTGGGAGAAGCTGCAGGGTGGGGTGGGTGATCTGGGGACGGCACGGCCGGCCCAGGGCGGGCACTGAGCAGGCCTGTGGCGAGCCAGTCCCAGGGCCACCACCAGCCCCACGGGTGCAGTCAGTGCTCAGCCCGCAGGTGTGTGGGGAGGTGGAACTGCGTCCCCACCCAGGGCAGGTCCATGTCCTGAGCCTGAAACTCCAGAAGGTGACATGATTTGTAATAAGGGTCTCTGAAGAGGGGCTTCCTTAGGGTGGTCCCGATTCCACAAAGGGCTGTCCTTTTAACAACAGGAGAGAGGCCAAGCCTGGTGGCGCATGCCTGTAATCCTAATCCCAGACACTCTGGAGGCTGAGGCAGGAGGATTGCAAATTGAAGTCCAGCCTGGGCAACTTAGCAGGACTGTCTCAAAATAAAATCAAAAGGCCTGGGTGGTGGAGTACCTGCCTAGCACGTGCAAGGCCCCAGGTTCAACTCCTATAACTGCAGAAAAAGGAGGAGGAACAGAAGGACAGACAGACACAACAGGGCAAAGGCTGGGCCAAGACAGAGGTTGTAACTGGAGCTAGGCGTCCTTGAGCCCAGGGAAGCCGAGGATGAAGACAGTGGCCACCAGAAGTGGGAGGCCTGTGGCAGAGTCTGCCTCAGGGCCTCCAGGCACCAGCCCTGCCCACGCCTGCACTGGGGACTGCTGACCACCACTAGGACACAATGACTCTGTGCTGTCCTCCGCCACCCAGCTTGTGGAACTTGGTTTTGGCCACACCAGGAAGTTCACCCGCGGTGTCCTGGCCCTGGGGACAGTGGACCCACCCTCTCCCAACAGGATAGGGCTGGGCCCCAGGGCTGCTGTCACGAAGGACCACAAGACAGTGGGGACTTCCATCAGTGTTCCCTTTAATACCCAGGTCACCCAGTGCCACAGCATGTGGCTGAACCCCAGACAGAGCTGGTGGCAGGGTCCCTTCGCTTCTCACAGTCCCGTGTGGCTTCTCCAAAACAAAGCCCAGGGCGCGGTGGCCAGCAGGGGCCCAGCCCCAGAAGGTCCCTGGCCCGTTCGGCTCGTGTGGTCCTGGCTGGGGTCCCTCTGGCTGGGGTCCCTCTGGCTGGCTACAACGTGGAATGCTTCTCAAAGGGCACAGACAGGAGGCGGGCGGCGGCCTCATCCAGGAACCAGCGGAGCGTCCCCATGTGGGGCTGGACCAGGGCGGCAGGCAGTGGCGTTTCCTCCTTGTCCTCCAAGATGCGCTGCGTGGACAGGACAGGCGCGTGAGACCCCAGCGCCCCTGGGGACTCTCGGGGCCCCACGGGTGACTCTTGTACGGGATGGTATTCCCTGACCACAGTGCTCAGCCCAGGGGAGCTGCGGAGTTTGGATTTTCAGATTGGGGAATGTGTGTCCAGGTGACGAGCTTTCCTGGGGACAGGATCCCAGTGTTTCATTCACACCTTCTACAGACTGAGAACAGCTCGTACATCTTAAATGAAAAATCAAAATTTCATGTTTGTGCACAGAACAGTTCCCCGGTGTGGAATTTCCCACTTGTGCCGTTCTGCTGGAGCTCAAAAAGCTTCGGATTTTGGAGCACTGTGGGTTAGGGATGCCCAACCTAGGCCCTTCTCAGCTCCCCAACGCGCAGGCACACAGCCCTGCCCTCCCGCCACCAGCAGCTGCTTAATGCTGGGTCAGCTCGGCTCTTCTGCAGAGGCCACGGGCTCAGTATCTCCAGCTCTGCAGGCCGTCTGGTCGTGATCACTGCTACTGGCTCTGTTGTCATGGCCCCTCAGCAGCTGTCACTGACCTATACACAAGTGGTGTACTAGAGAAACTTTATTTCAGGGCAGTGAAATTGGAATTGTCTAGAATTCTTCTTTCTTTTTCATTTGACTTTTGTGCCCCATCATTTACAGAGGCTGAACCCTTCTTAGCTGGTGTGATGTGGTCCAGAAAGCCACGAGGAGCTGACCCGACCTGACTCTCCATCCCCGGGAGCTCTAAATGCAGCTGGCTGTGGGGGCAGGGCCTGCGCCCAGGGGTTCTGCACCTGCAGGATCAACCCGCAGGTGCCGGGCACGTTCCAGAAAAAAGAAACGTGTGTCGAGCACTGCAGACTTCTTCCTTTGCTATGATTCCCTCAACAACACAGCGTGACAACTCTGCGGGCCTTCACGCTGTCCCCGAGGACACTAGAAGGCTACAGAGGATGTGCCCAGGTGGCGTGCAACAGTGCACACAATCTTATGATTCTATGAAATCCTAGAAGGGACTTCAGATGGATTTTGGTCTCAGAAGGTTCTGGACCAATCTTCTGTGGACACGGAGGGACACCTGTGCTGCCTCCTGCCATCAGGCTGTGGTGAGCTCTGTGTATTCACCTCTGCGACGGCCTGGGGGGCGCCTGCCACGGCCCAGGAGGAGAGTCGCTGGCCTGAGCTTCCACTCTGAGCAGGGGCCACTGGACCCGCCCTTGGGGAGTCCCGAGGTGGGAGGGCTGGGGTGTGGGGTGCTGCCGGCCACCCAAGGCCACGCTGGCCATCACTGGCAGGGAGCTTGGCCCACAGGACCATCCAGAATCCGCAGCACTAACCACCTCAGGGAAGACGCCTGGCTCAGCAGCTTCTATTTTTATTTATGTATTCAAAAAATATTTTGTGTCTTCCGTGGTTGTTCATTGGTCTGTTCAATGATGGCACTTTAATATATTTTTTTTTAAATTACTTACAGTTCATTTTAAATATTTTTATTTTCTTAAAATGTTCTGTGTAGCTACATTTTTTAAAAAGATTTTTTAGTTGTTATTTTATTTATTAGTCTGCGGTGCTGAGAATCAAACCCGGTGCCTCACGCCTGCTAGGCAAGTGTGCTACCACTGAGCCACCACCCAGCCCTGTCGCTACATTTTACCTTAACGTGACATTATTTTTTCCTCTTGACTGGCTTTGCCAGGGTTGTCCATCTTTTGGATCTACTTATTTTAGACTTTTGCCCTGATTCCTTCTGCTGACCTCTCTGAGCTTTATATTATTGCCCTCGTCCTAATTCTAGAATAAAGCACTTACTGCTTTCTCTTTAATAATTTAAAAAATGCATTTAAGTGCTGGGAATGGCGGCACATACCTGCAATTCCAGCAACTCAGAAGGCTGGGCCAGCCTCAGCCACTTAGTGACACCCTGTCTCAAAATAAAATGGCTGGGGCATAGCTCAGTGATAAATTTTTTTTAATTTTTTGAAGTATTTTTTTTTAGCTGTAGATGGACACAATGTCTTTATTTTATTGCTTTGTATGTGGTGCAGAGGATCGAACCCAGGGCCTCACGTGTGCAAGGCAAGCGCTCTACCGCTGAGCTACAATCCCAGCCACCCCCCGAATTTTTTTAGTTGTTCATTTAAGTTGGGAGTGGTAGCATATGTCTGCAATTCCTGCAAGTTGGAAGGCTGAAGAAGGAGGATTGCAAGTTTGAGGCCAGCCTCAGCAACTTAGTGAAGCCCTTATCAACTTAGCAAAACCCTGTCTCAAAATAAAACATATAAAGGGCTGGGGATGTGGCTCAGTGGCTCAACAGTCCTAGGTTCAATCTGGGTACAAAAACAAACAAACAAAGAATAAGTATTTTAATGCTATGAATTTACCTCTAAGCACAGCCTGGCCACACTACATCAATTTCATTTTCTGTGCTAATTCCTAACTAGCCCATAATTGCAACTTTGATTTCACCTTTGATTCAAGAATTAGTGAATTATCTTCAGACCTGATATTTCTAGCACAACAGTATTGGGGGTCATACTCTATCCCTGGCACCCACAACCCTCCTGGGACGGGACCCCCGGCCATTACCTTTAGAACGGCAGCCTTGCCTTCTCCAGTGGCCACAAAGACAACGGTTCGGGCCGCATTCAGCACAGGAAGCGTAAGGGTCACACGCTGCGGGGGTGGCTTCGGGGAGTCACTGATGGGGGCCACAATCTTCTCTCGCTCCTGGGAAAGGAAGGCCCGTGGTAGGACAGAAGACAAACGTCATTGCTGCTGCTGAACACTTGCGCACACCAGGCCCGGGCCAGCCCTTACCCCATGTTCTCCTAATGGTCCTACGGTAGGTTATTTAAGGACCCCCCACTTCTTTTTGCAGAGATGGGGGTCAAACCCAGGGCCTCAAGCATGCTAGGTCAGGTGCCCCAGCCAAGGCCCCTGTTTTAAGGCGGGTCATGCAGGGCTCAGTGGGGCTGGCCAGGTGGGCGTGCAGCTGCACTCGTCCCAGCTAGCCACCGCCTGCACCACGGGCCACCTGCCCTCGGGAAGCTCCAGGCCGGGGACCTGGGACACAGCCCGCAGGTCTATGTGGGTGCTCTCACCTGCAGGAGGGGGTGGTCTGGGAAGAGGGAGCAGGTGTGGCCATCAGGGCCCACCCCCAGGATCAGCAGGTCAAAAACCGGAATGGAGTCTCCTTGGAGGGCCTGGGCAGGGGGAGACAGGTTGATCGTGTGGGGCTTGGGGCAAAAGGAGGAACACAAACAGGACCTGCCCTCCAGGCCCGCAGCTCCCACCTGCTCAGAGTTAACCAACGATGGATTAAAAGTGTCTTTTTAATTGCACAGGTACAGGCTCTTTTCCTTGTCCTTAATCCCTAAGTGACACGGAACAGCCACGACTTGCTTAGCATTCACATCCTGGCAGGTGTCTTAGCCACCCTCTGCAGTGACCTGGAGTCGCTGCACGTCAGCACCCAGCACTAGGAAGAGCCTCAGCACCCACAGGGCGTGGCGCACGACGGCGCCTGGGCACCAACACCCTGAGGATCCCGCGGGGCAAGGTGTAGCTGTAACCAGGAAAAGCAGCTGCCTGGCTTGTGATCAAGGAGATTATAACCTGAGGTTCCACTTTTCACGTGTCTGAATGGCCAAGAGCCATGGGTCTGGGGACATAACTGTCCCCAAGATGTAGGGATCTGGACCCACCACTGGGCGCCAGAGGCCGGGCAACCCTAGAGTTCTCCAGTGTGGGGCTAAGTCCCCTGGGGGTCCTCCTCTGTGGAGCGGCCGGGGTCCTCCTCTGTGGAGCGGCCGGGGGCCACCTCTGCTTGCTGACAGTCACATGGGCTGCTTGGCGGGACCCACCTGCCTCAGCCTCGTGGCATAGTCCTCGGCTGCCTCCTCCACGGGCAGTGCGGGGTTGATGGTGATCACTTGGCTGTCAGGGATGGGCAGCCTGGAGAGCAGGTGTGTCTGTGGCAGGCAAAGGGATAGTGTCACCAACAGTGACTGACCACCTGGACCCTCCAGCCAAGGAGGCCTCATGGATGGCGTCGTCCTGACACCACTTACATATGGGGAAACTGAGGCAGGAAGAAACTATTCGTGGCCAAAACCAGATTCCTGAGCTCAGGTAACACCGGGACTGCTGCCCTTGGAGATGGAGCAGGAGGGTCCCTGCAGGGGGAGGGAGGCCAACTTGGGCGAGCTGGCATCACAGTGGCCAAGCGCTACCCCCACCAGCTTTCCACCAGGGCTCCTTCACGTCCACGGTCATGGGCCCCGGCCCTGGCCTGCAAGTGTCCGGCCACCACGCCGTGTTTCAAGCCTCCAGGATCCCCAACCCTTGGGGCGTCCCCACAAGGCCCTGCCAGCCTTCCCGCAGCGACCTGGAGTCTGACCTTCAAGCCAAATGCAGCTTGACCGTGGCAATGCTGAGCCAAGCCACAGAGGAAAAGCAGAGAAATGACGACGACCCAGTGTCCCCAGAGCAGAAGGGGAGGGTGGAGGGGATGCAGGACCCGCCAGCCAGCGCCCCACCCGGTGCGGCTGGCCGGAGGAGGGCTCCATATTGAAGGCTATAGGGAGCCACGGACGCTGTGGGCTGTGGAGGGCACGGTCGGCTGCACTGTTGGAGGACGTCCCTGCTTTGTCCCTGTCCAGTCTACTGGGCTGCTGTGCACAGCAGTTCTGGAGTGCGGGAAGCCCAGGCCCCGGGCACTCGTGGAGTCCTGGGGCTGTGACGGTGCCTTCCCACTGCGTCCTCACCGCAGGAGGGACTCGTTAGGTCTCCTGGTCTCTGATATGGGCGATCGTCACTTCCCCAAGCCCCCCCGCCCCCCAGGGCCATCACCTTGGGGTTAGGATTTCAATCCGACTTGTGGGGACATGAACATTCAGGCCACCGCAGTCCCCACCTGTGCACACCCTCGCGGGGACCTCACTGAGCAAACCCAGCTGGAAACGCCCAGGCCACATTTCTGTCACCTCCTTTCAGTTCCTTCCTCAGCACCCTCACCGGCCATGTGCTGTCGTCACGTGGGCTACAGGCCCAGGGCTGCGGCCCCCTCCCCAGGCTGGGCTACCGCACACCAGCCTCCTGGTGGCCTCGAGGCAACAACCCATGGACACAGTGGACGCAGCAGCCAGAAGAGGGGCAAGTTCTCGGGGCTCTTTATGGCCCAGGGCTCCCCACGGCCTTGGCTGAGGCCAGGTGACTCCTGAGCCCCTCTACTCGGTCCCCGCCTCCCTCAGTGCTCATGGGCACAGGGCACCCTGGCTCGGGCTGGGCAGCTTCAGGTGTCAGGTCCCTAGAAACAGAATGGCCGGCTGAACTGTGGAGGACACAGTCAGCTGCAGGTTCCTTCCAACATGCTGCACGTGCTGCAGGACTGTCCCCAGGAAGGCGGCCTTGCTGATTCTCCTATGGCCAAGGCCTCGCAGCACAAATGCAAAGGCCTCCAGGAACCAGGAACACAGGGCCCTCCTCCAGGAGGTAAATGCCTCTGCACCCCGTAGTGGGGTGAGGGTGCACTGCCAGAACCCACACCCACCCAGAACCCGGAATGTGATCTTGCTAAGAAACAAGGACACAACTGGAGTGTGGTGGGGCTTGCCTGTAATCCAGCTACTTGGGAGGCTGAGGCAGGAGGACTGGAAGTTAGAGGCCAGCCTCCGCAACTTAGTGAGACCCTGTTCTCAAAATAAAATAAAAAGGGCTGGGAAAGAAGCTCAGTGGGAGAGAGCTTGCTTTGCACATGCGAGGCCCTGGTTCCATCCCAGTACTACAAAAAAAGAAACAGATGTAACTGCAGATGTAATTAGTTAAGACCCATTCATCCTAGACTGGGTTGTCCCTAAACCCACTTAGAATGGCTGGCATTCTAAGATGAAAGGACACAGACAAGGAATGAGAGGAAGCCATGTGAAGACAGGTGGCAGCCGCAGCCAACAAACCCTGGCAGGAAGAACCCTCCCCTAGAGCTCCTGAGGCAGCATGGCATATGAGGACATAAATTCCTGTTGTTTTAAGCCACCCATTTTGTAGTCATTTGCTTCACATCTCTAGAGAACCAGCAGAAGGAGCAAGTCTTTATTTTTATATTTTAGAGACAGGGTTTCGCTGAGTTGCTTAGGGCCTCGCTAAATTGCTGAACTTGCAATCCTCCTGCCTCAGCCTCCCTAGCTGCTGGGATTACAGGCATGCACCTAGCAAAGCCCACTTTTTAATGAAACTCTTGGGGTAGACACACAGAAAGGGGGAAGTGTGGCTCCTACCCACCAGACATGGGACAGGTGCTGTCTGCAGAATGGGATTGAGCAGGTTCAAAACCTGGCTTTCCCTCTGGGTACTAGGTGACTTGGGCAGGTAAGCACTCCTCTTCTAGCCTCAGTTTTCCCACCTGTGAAATGGGTACAATAACAGCTCTTGCCTCAGGCTATGGTGGGGAGGAATGAGTCTATGAGCCGGGTAAACATATCCTCATTATGAAAAACCCACAGAAAGCCTGCAGCTCCAGGTTGTACAAAGGGAACAGGCTGCCAGAATAGAGACCTGAGGCTTCTGGCCAAGCTCACCCTGTCACCCCTCCCTGAGCCAGGTTCCCCATCCAGGGAAGGTGGAATGCACTCAGATGCCCTGGAGAGACCTCGGAGCAGACCACGGTTCCTCCAAGCCTCAGTTTCCCTGTTTGTAAAACTAGGGTGTTCTGGATTCCATGGGATCCTGGAGCCCCACGCCAAAGGTGACCCACTCTGGAGGCCATCAAAGCAGCAAGCTGCCTGGAGCCCATGGAGGACTAGTCCAGATGACACATGAGGATCTGAAGCCCCGGCTCTACCTGGATCCCTGACGCCTGGCTCTTCCCTCTCCTTACACCCTAGGCGGCCACAGAATGGGCCTTGTGATACAATGCGTTACTTAGTGTCACTTCCAGCTCCTTGGCCACACTGTTTCCTCTGCCTAGTCACACTGGACCACCCGCCTATAAGTGGAGGGTGGTGTAGCCCAGGTAGGACCTCAGACCCGAGATAACTGCGGAGGGTACGGCTGGGCCCTGAGTGGCCCACCCGCAAAGGCGAGGCTCAGGCGGTGGGCGTGGCCCTCTCCGCCTGACCCCCGGCGGCCCCCGTAGCCGCAGTTCAGTCAGTGGGCGCGGCCCTCTCGGCGTGACCCCCGGCGGCCCCCGTAGCTCTCACCCGGTAGAGGCCGTACGTGCTTTCGGCGTGCTCGAAGGGCACTAGACGCTCGTCGCAGAAACCCAGCGTCCAGCGCGCGAGGCTGGCGGGCCCGGCGGGGGCGGCGGCGGCGGGGAGCTCGCGGGCCAGCATCGACACCAGGCTGCCGCCCGACAGGCCGAGCGCGAAGCGGCCCCGGGCCCCTTCCAGGCAGCACGCGGCCCGCTGCGCCACCAGCTGCGCTAGTGACGCGCCCAGTTCCTGCGGGCTCGAGAACACCGAGATGAGGCCCGGGGCGGGCGCGGCCATGGCGACGGCGGGGCGGCGGGGAGACGGAAGCGCTCGGGCGGCCGCCAGTGCGCCTGCGCGAAGGCCAACCCCGCCACACCTGTCTAAGCGGTTTGGTCGATGTGCGCTGCGCACATGCGCAGTCCCGCAAGTGAAGCCCCGACGGGGAAGGGCGGTGCTTTGGGTCTTGCCCTTTGAATCCTTGCGGAGCTCGGACGCGGTCCTTCTCAAATCTGTGGCCTGGGAGGGCCTGCGGGGAACCCAAAGAAGGGGACATGGTATTGGGGTGGCGCGAGGAGATCCGGGAAGGTTTCCTGGAGAAGGGTGTATTTTGGTGGACTTTGAAGTTCGCACATCTGTTAACATTATTTAATTTGTTGCATTTGTTGTCTCTTCAAATTAAAATATGTTTCCTAAGAGTAAGGGTATTTGTTTTATTCATGGATGCCTGGCAGCCTCCATGACTGACACAGAGAAGAAGCTGAGTACATCCTTGTTGAGTTGCTTTAGCAAGCATCTGGGGGCTACTGTGCCCCTTTGAGGACCCAAGAAGTCCTCCTGCCTGGTTGTACCTGAGGAGCTCCCAGACTTGGGTAAGGAGGCATATCAGGGGCAGAGAGCTGGGAGAGGGTGCAGGCCTGGTGGGTACAGGGAGCAGGGCTACTTCCAGTGGTGAGATAATTCAGTGGAGTATAGTTATGTGCAGTGAGACTCAGTGCATTTTAAAATCAATGTCAAATCAATTCCATTTGGGCTGGGATATGGCTCAGTTGGTAGAGTGCTTGCCTCGCATGCATAAGGCCCTGGGTTCAGTCTCCAGCACCACCAAAAAAAATTCCATTTGCCACAGCGTTATAGAGAATAAAATATTCAGGAATAAACTAAATAAACTTAACAACAGAAGAGCAAGACCAGTATACTGAAAATGAAGATTTCAATGAAGAAAATGAAAGATGTTCTTAAAAACTGGAAAGATGGGCTGGGGCTGGGGCTCAGTGGTAGAGTGCTTGCCCAGCATGCGTGGGGCATTGGGTTTGATCCTCAGCACCACATATAAATAATAAATGAGTAAAATAAAGATCCATCAACAACTAAAAAAATTTTTTTTAAAAAGTCAATATTCTTAAAAAAAAACTGGAAAGACATCTCGTATTCATGGATTGGAAAATAATATTAAGATGGCAGTACTCCCCAAGTTGGTGTATAGTTGCAACATAATCCCTATCAAAATACTGACTTCTGTTGTAGAAATTGAAAAGCTGATCCTAAGATTCACAAGGGCTGGGATTGTGGCTCAGTGTTGGAGCACTTGCCTTTCACATGTGAGGCACTGGGTTCGATCCTCAGCACCACATAAAAAATAAATGAAGATATTGTGTCCATCTATAACTAAAAAACATTAAAAAAAAAAGATTCACAAGGAATTCCAAGGATCTCCTAAATACCTGAAATAACATTTAAAAAGAACAAAATTGGAGGACTCACACTTTCTGATTTTAAACTTACTACAAAGCTACAGTAATCAAGACAGTGTGGGATTGGCCTAAAGACAGCATGTAGATCAATGATGAATGAGTAGAACTGTAACAAGGACTGACTCGGTTGTCTGATGGTTCAGTAAAAGCAGGAGTAAAGACTTGGCATCTCTGCTTCTATATTGCATCTGTCCTCTTTGCTCTGAGTCACCTTGGGTTCCAGGAACAAGATCTGATCTCACTGATAAACATCTTGAGATGAGTTGAAGCTATCTCCCAGACAACAGCAACTTTCTTATTGTGGACAAGGCTCTGCTTGACCAATCCTGAGATAATGATGGACAGATAAAGATCATCTGCTTTGGCAGCTGTGAAAAGCCTGCTGCTGTACAAGTCCCGAGTGCTGGCCCTTGTTTCCCTTTCTATAGAAACTCAAAGTCATGGTCAGCCCCTTGAAGACAGGGCTAAGGATGTGGATCCTTTTGTCTTCCTGGGGTAGTTGCACTGATTACGCCCTTCTTATGTTTTCTGTTTGGCTTTTGGGGCTGGTGGCCAGACCTGATTTGTTGGATCCCCAGAGTCAGGTCTCTGGCAACAGAACCGAGTATGCAGAAATAAACCCCATAGTCTGCGGTTGACTTTGACAAGGCGGCCAGGTCTTTTCAATGGGGAAAAAAGAGTGTCTTCAGGACTGCAGGTGTGCCTCAGTGGTATATTAATGGCTCAGCATGCACTGAAAAAAAAAAGTCTTTTCCATGAATGGTGCTGGAACAGTGGGATAGCCACCTAGGGAAGGAGGAGGTTGGACTCTGCTACACAGAATAATGCTGCCCCCCAAGATGGCCACCCAATACTCAGAATGCGTAAATGTGTGAGGAGATTTTGCAAGGAGGATCTGTAACGGCAGATGAAATTAGGTTGATAATCAGTTGTCCTTAAAATAGGTTTCCTGGATGGCTCAAGGTAATCAAAAAAGTCCTTATAAATAGAAGAGGGAGAACTGGAGAGCAATGGCATGAAGCAGATTCAGCCCTCTGTGGCTGGCTTTCAAGGTGGACAAAGAGGCCAAGAGCCAAGGGCTGCAGGTGGTCCCAGGGCTGGAAAAGGAAAGGGAATGGATTCTCACCCAGCCCTGCAGACACCCTTATTTCAATTAAGCAAGATCCATTTCTGACTTCCAACCCTTAGGTCTGTAAGATATGTGTGATTTTAAACCTCTACTTACTTTTGTGGTAATTTTGTTACAGCAGCACTAGAAAACTAATACAGATCCCTACCTCACAGTGTATACAAAAATTGACTGAAAATGTATTAAAGAACTAAATGTAAATGCAAAAGCCAAAATACTTAGAAGAAAACAAAGGCATAAATCCTCATGACCTTGGGCTAGAACATTTGTTGAAGAGACTATTCTTTTCCCAATGAACAGATCTTGTACCTGCTTTGGAGACCAGATGACCCTAGGTGTGTAGGTTTATTTCTGCACTCTTGCTTGTATTCATTGACTGTATATCTTTTATGCCAATACCACACCATCTTGATTACTTCGCCTTTGTGGACGCTGAAGGCACATGCAACAAAAGGTGACAAACCAGACTTCGTCGAACTGAGAGACGTTTGTCTTGCAAGGACACTACCAAGAAGGTGAGAAGACAACCCACAGAACAGAAGGAAATCTTTACTAATCATCTGCGAGGACCTTGTGTATAGGATATCATAAGAAATCCATCAACTGAATAAAACGACAAGTGGCCAAATTTTCAGAAGGCAAAGAAGGTTCTAAACAGATACTCCTCCAAAAAAGATCTGCAAAGGACATGACAAGATGCCCTGTTCTTGAGCCATTGAGGAAATGCTCATCAAGACTGCTAAGACAGGGCTGGGATTGTGGCGCAGTGGTAGCATGCTCGCCTAGCACGCGTGAGGCACTGGGTTCGATCCTCAGCACCACATAAAAAAAAATAAAGATATTCTGTCCGCCTACAACTAAAAAATAAATATTAAAAAAAAAAAAAAGACTGCTAAGACAAAGCTGCGCGCAGTGGCGCACGCCTGTAATCCCAGCACTTAGGGAGGCTGAGACAGGAGAATCGTGAGT
>PVHX01013431.1:25046-54966 GCA_004024805.1 Geosciurus inauris | reverse complement strand
TTTTTTTTTTTTTTTTTTAAAGATTTTTTTTTTTAGTTGTAGATGAACACAATGTCTTTATTTTATTGCTTTGTATGTGGTGCTGAGGATCGAACCCAGGGCCTCACGCATGCGAGGCAAGAGCTCTACCATTGAGCTACAATCCCAGCCCCTCCCTACCCCTTTTTATTTTTTAATTTCGAACCATGGTTTGTCTACATTGCCCTGCTGGCCTTGAACTTGCAATCCTTCTGCCTCAGACCCCAAGTCACTGGGATTACAGGTGTGCACCACCATACCTGGCTCAGAGAACCATTTTACAAGGCAAACATGATCCTGTTACTTTCCTGCTTAAAACTTGGAATTCTCATGGTTCTTCAGGTAAGGTTAAATCCCCAAATCCCTGAGAGGGCCCATGGGCCCTGCAGGATCTGGCCAGTCCCTTCCCTTGGTCTTCTCTGGGGGCTCTTAGGCTTCCTTCAGTTATTTAAATGCTCCAGACTCTGCCTCTCAGGGTCTCATATGTTCCTGACCACTGTCCCCCAAACCCCCTCACACACCCAGAGCTTTCTCCCTCAATATTCTTTGTATAAACATGAGGCCTCAATAGTCTGTAAGTCCAAGTGCATCTCATTCCCTGCCCTGGCCACTGTGCCTGGATATAAGAAGTGCACCATAATTCATAGTTAAATGAATGAATAATGTGACCTGCTCTCAAAAAAATATCTTAAAGCAGCTGGACATGGTGGTGCATGCCTGTAATCCCAGCATCTCAGTAGTCTGAGGCAGGAGGATTGCAAATTCCAGGCCAGTTTGGGGAACTTAGCAAGACCCTGCCTAAAAAAAAAAAAAAAAAAAAAAAAAAAAGGACTGGGGATATAGCTCAGTGGTAGAATACCCCTGGTTCAATCCCCAGTACCACAAAAACAAAGAAAGAAAAATCTTAAAGTCATTTGCTCTTACTTGCAGATGACTAAAAATAACTTAGGGGATTCCTAAAGAGATGGCAAAGAGGGTGTTCATTGAAGAATGTGTATCAGTTTGCTAAGGATGCTGTAACAAAGTATCATCACCTAAATGGTTTAACAGAAATATATTGTCCCATAGTTCTAAAGTCTACAGTTTGAATTCAAGGGGTCAGCAAGTTTGGTTCCTTCTGAGGACTACAACAGAATATGTGCCAGACTTCTATCCTGGCTTCTGGTGGCCTCAGGCCTTCTGACTTGTAAATGATATCATCCTGTCTTTACATTATCTTCCTTCTATCTGTATGTCTGGTGTCCAGATTGCATTAGTCATATTGGGTTAGGACCCACTCTAATGACTTTATTTTAATTCGAGTATCTTTTTAATATCATATTTCCAAATTAAAGTTACATTTTGAGGTATTGGGGATAAAGATTTCATTGTATCATTTTTTGGGAGGGAGAGGGGGACGCATCCTAAATGACTGTAGGCCCTCACTAGGTGGAATGACAGATAGAAAATCACTGAGCACTTCATCCTATCCCAACTTGATGACTTCAAGATCTCCACCATGAACTGCCTCCCACCTAATCTCACCTTACCTGGAATGTCGCTGGATCCTCATTCTCCAACCTTCCTCCACCTATTCTAGTATCCACGTGTCCCTTCACTTCATTCTCTCATAAAACCTGGTCCAAGGTCTGTTCCTCTCCTTCAGTCCCTCAGTGATGTAGCAAGTCTTCATGGTTAATGACACCTATGCTCTAATAAAATTAGGATGTGACAGTATGATTTAAATTAGCCAACAATGCCAATGTCTAACTTAGGTACTAGTTATCATGCCCAGGACCTCACACATGCTAGTTGCATGCTCTACCACTGAGCTACGTCCCCAGCCCCAAAAAGAAAATTTTTTTCCACCAACGCTCATGTGGACCCTGGCACCTAGCCTTTGGTTTCAGATGCCATTCTCTACTTAATGAAATTAGAAAATTAGAGCCCCTTAGAATGTAGAGCCTAGACAATAGCTGAGACCATGTATCAGGGAAGGGATGAACTAGGACAAGACTTAAAATTTCTGTCATATCCAGAAAACAGGAATTGTCTTTAAGAATGCCAAGGATGGTGGTGCATGCCTATAATCCCAGCCACTCAGGGATGGAAAGTTCGAGGCCAACCTCAGCAATTTAGCAAGACTGTCTCAAAATAAGGAGAACTGGGTGGGAAGCTCAATGGTAGAGCACCCCTGGGTTCCATCCTAACACTGAAAAAGAGAGAGAGAGAGAGACAAGGAAAGAGAGAGGAGGAAAAAGAAGGAAGGAAGGAAGGAAGGGTGGGTCAATGAAAGTGCTAAAAAGGACAAAGGAGCCAACTTAAAGGAACTCCCATTGTTCAGGAGATGACTGAAGGTACTGAGGGGGAGAAATGACAATTATGGTTGGTTGAAGTAAATTGAGACTATGGAAGGCCCTGAGATCATTATAATACCTAAAAAAAATTCAAGTTAATATAAAGGGCACAAAAGATGGCTATAATAGAAAATTATAGAGTTTTTTTACATTGATTTAAGCAAAAAAGGAACTGTGCATTTTGATTCTTTTATTAATTATGTGTTTGTTTATAAGGCAGAGGTAGGTGCTTATTTTCATCTATATAAGCTAAAAGGAAACTCACAGGGAATAATAAGAAAGCCAAGCATGAACTATATGCATGAACTTTAGCAGAAATAAAACCATCTGGTGCTAGGTGTGGTGGTGCAAACCTGTAATCCCAGCAGCTCAGGAGACTGAGGCAGCCTCAGAAATTTAGTGAGGCCCTGAGCAATTTAGCAAGGCCCTGTCTCAAAATAAAATATAAAAAAGGCTGGGGATAGCTGAGCGCAGTGGCGCACGCCTGTAATCCTAGCACTTTGGGAGGCTGAGAAAAGAGAATTGCAAGTTCAAAAGCAACTCAGTCTCTACATAAAAGGCCCTGTCTCTACATAAAACACAAAATAGGGCTGAGGATGTGGATCAGTGGTTGAGTGCCCCTGGGTTTAATCCAGTACCCCCCCCCACACACACACAAAAGCAAATTGGTTGCAAAATTCTAAAATCTTGTGAAAGATGAGCACCTTTAAAAAGTTTCATTCTCCAAGGGGATACAATTTTACACACACTAGGCTGACTATTATAAAAAGATAGATTATAACAAGTGTTAACAAGAAAGTAGAAAAATTGTAACCCACATACACAGTGGATAGGAATGTGAAATGGTACAACAACTGACAAATGGTCTGGCAGTTCCTCAAAAGGGAGAACATGGGCCAGGCTTGGTGGCACATGTCTGTAATCCTAGCTACTCAGGAGGCTGAGGCAGGAGGATCACAAGTTCAAGGCCAGCCTAAGCAACTGAATAAGGCCCTAAGCAACTTAGTGAGACCTTGTCTGAAAATAAAAAATAAAAAGGACTGGGGATGTGGCTCAGTGGTAACGCACTCATGGATTCAATCCCTAGTATTGAAAACAAGTGGGGAATGAACATGGAATTACCATATGACTCAGCAGTTCCTCCCCTAGATAAATATCTCAGAAAAACAAAATATATGTCTACCCAAGAACTTGTGTGCAAATCTTCATAAAAGCATTATTCATGATAGCCCACAAATTGAAACAGCCTAAAATATCCATCAATTGATGATTGGAAAATAAGATGTGATCTATCTATATAATGGCATAAAAAGGAAAAATGTTTTGATTAATTAATTTTTATGGTGCTAGGGATTGAACCCAGGGCCTCATGCATGCTAGGCAAACACTCTATCACTAAGCTACACCCCAGCCCCCTTAAAAAGGAATTTGACAATGAAAAGAGATGAAGCACTGATATATGCTACAACGCCGGTGAACCTGGAAAACATTGTGCTAAGTGAAAGAAGCAATCACAAAAGACCACACATGCATTAGGCCATTTATACAAAATATCCCGAATAGACAAGTTCATAGAGATAGCAGATTAGTGGCTACTTAGGGCTGGGGGTAGATGGGCAGAGGAGGGTTAGGGGGAAATGAGGAGTGAGTGCTGCTGCATTACAGGCTTTCTTTTTGGTTTTTTTTTTTTTGGTACCAGGGGTTGAACTCAGGGGCACTCAACCACTGAGCCACATCCCCAGCCCTATTTTGTGTTTTATGTAGAGATTGGGTCTCACTGAGTTGCTTAGCACCTCGCCATTGCTGAGGCTGGCTTTGAACTCGTGATTCACCTGTCTCCCTAAATGGTGCGATTACAGGCTTGCGCCACCGCACCTGGCTACATACAGGCTTTCTTTTGGGTTGATGAGAATGTTCTAAAATTGATTATGATGATGGCTGCACAAGTCTGTGAATATGCTAAAATCCACTGAATTAAGCTCTTTAAATGGGACCTGATGTTCCTGTTATCTTCCCACTATCGTGACCCCTGAACTGCAGGTCCAGGACAACTCCCTGTTGCATGACAGATACTCTTGAGGACTTGTAGGAATGTGGGTTAGCAAAGGTGGGTGTCTTGGGGGTCTTTGCACAAGTCCCCTGAGAGCAAAGTGAGTATGTTGACCTAGAAGTAGAGGGAAGCACACAGAAGCCACCCTCCTAGTTGAATAATAAGAGGAACAGAGCTAAGTGCCTGGTCTAGAGAGACTAAAGCAGATGGCCTTTGAGTGGCATAAAAGATGGGTTAAGGCCAGGTGCAGAGGCACATGCCTGTAATCCCAGTGGCTTGGGAGGCTGAGGCAGGAGGATCATGAGTTCAAAGCCAGCCTCAGCAACTTAGTGAGGACTTAAGCAACTTAGGGAGACCCTGTCTCTAAATAAAAAATAAAAAAGGGCTAGAGATGTGGCTCAGTAATTAAGTGCCCATGGATTAATCCCTGGTACCAGAAAAAAAAAAAAAGGTGAAATGTGGCCCAGCCAGCATGGTGGTGCACATCTGTAATCCCAGCAACTCAAGAGCCTGAGGCAGGAAGATCATAAGTTCAAGGCCAACCTCAGCAACTTAGCAAGACCCTGTGTCAAAAAAAAAAAAAAAAAAAAAAAAAAGTTTTCAAAGACCAGGGATGTATCTCAGTGATAAAAGCACCCTTAGGTTCAATCCCCAGTACCAAAAACAGGAAATGGACTTGTTGGAGAAAGGACTCCAAGTGACAATTAAGCTATGGGAGCTATAGAATCTCATTTTCCCCTGCTCTGTGCAGTTTTCCCACAGACTGCAATGTCCAAATGGTATCTTAGCCTAGCTCAACCTCTGACTGACTATGTGACCTTGGGTAAGTTACCTGAGCCTCAGGTATCCCACCTGTAAAATGGAAATAAGATTAAGTATATCCTAAAGTTAAGAAAAAAAAATTTTTTTTTGCACAAGGAATTAAATCCAGGGCACTTTGCCACTGAACTACATCCCCAGATCTTTTAATTTCGTTTTTATTTTAAGACAGGGTCTTGCTAAATTGCTCAGGGCCTTGCTGAATTGCTAAGGCTGGCCTTGAATTTGTAGTCCTTCTGCTGTCTTCCAAATTACTGGGATTACAGGCTAATGTTGTTAAAATTGAAAAAATTTCACAACACATTTAGTTCATGGTAAATATAGGATGATGGGAGCTGCTATTATTACCACCCAGTGTCAATGAAAAACATCTGACAGCAAGCGCTGCCACCAAGGGTTGCACCAGACTGTGACAGATGGTAGGAGGGTGAATGCTTCCTTTGGGCTTTTTCTTTTGGACCTCAGAATGACACGGTCTAATGCCTAGATCAGTGGAGTGAAATGCAGACTTATGACCCTGTGGAGTCCTTAACCTGTCACCCACAAGGAAGACTGTAAAGAGGGGAGCTGGTCCTGGTCCTGGACTTGCAGTGTGCTGCTGGCAGCTCCCAGGGTTAAGCCAGGTGAGGTGGAGCTGCTATGGTCCTGAGTTCCTGGATCCCCTAATTGACAAAGAACATGACTGCAACCCTGTGGCTGAGCTCACTGAGAAGTATGACCAGGAGTTCAAGAAGACTCAGCTCAAGCCAGGTGCAGTGGCACACGCCTATGATCCCAGCACTTTGGGAGGCTGAGACAGGAGAATCGCGAGTTCAAAGCCAGCCTCAGCAACGGTGAGGCGCTAAGCAACTCAGTGAGACCCTGTCTCTACATAAAACACAAAGTAGGGCTGGGGATGTGGCTCAGTGGTCGAGTACCCCTGAGTCCAATCCTTGGTACCAAAAAAAAAAAGACGACTCAGCTTACCAAAGCTGTCCCAGTGAGGAAACTCTGCATTTGCAGCCTCAGTGATCAGTACTGTTTGCAGACACAGTAACTAGTAAATTCACCAACATGATAATGAAAAAAGAAAATGAAGTACTGGCTGGATCCCTTATGACACAGACTCTAGAAGCTGTAAGAAGGAAGCAGTTTGAGAAGTACCATGCTGCTTCTGCAGAGGAACAGACAACCATCAAATTCAACCCCTCCACAATCTTCCTCTGAAAAGCTCTGAGCCTGTGACGGAGCTGGTACCCATCTTCAAGGGCCACATTTCCACCAGGTCCCTGTGCCCTTGGATGACTTACATTGCTATTCCCTGTCTATGTAGTAGATGATAACAGTACTGAGAAAACAACCACCTGAAGATGCTGAGGCCAGAGAAATTGTCACACAAACTGCTAGAGGCTTTTGGCCACCAGGGACCCAGAATCAAGAGAAAACGCAGTGTGTAGAAGACGGCCAAGGGCACCAGCACCCTGGCCCACTACAGCGGGTGGAAGGAGAGTAGAAGTTCCAGGCGGAGCTCAGGAGCCTCTGCCATAGGAAGCCATGTGGAACGCTGCCACATTGAAAAATACCTGTGGGCATAGTTCCTTTTTAAGGGCAGGTAGGCCTCACAAAAGTGATGGAACAGAACATTTATCACCCATTAATCTTTCTTTGGGGATAGAACTGGCTGTCCCTGCCACATCTCCTTGTAAAGAGGTGACATATTGACAGGAATTTCCTCTAAGAAACTTAGTGCCCAGTCTTCTCTTCCCTCAGCTTGGTGTGGACCTTTGGGTAATATGAGAAGAAGCAGTTTTAGTATCAGAAAAAATTGTATATATCTTACCCTAGCTGGGCACAGTATTGCACTCCTATAATCTTTAGCTACTCAGGAGGCTGAGGCAGAAGGATCCCAAATTCAAGGCCAGACTCAGCAATTTAAGGAGACTCTGTCTCAAAATAAAAAATTAAAAGGTCTGAGGATGTAGCTAAATGGTAAAGGACCTCTGGATTCAATCCTCAGTACCCAAGAAAAGAAAAGAAAGAAAAAAGGAAAATTCTCACCCTGAATTGTTGTAGCATGTGTTTGTTTGTTTGTTTGTTTTTGGTACTGGGGATTGAACTCAGGGGCACTCGACCACCGAGTCACATCCCCAGCCCTATTTTTGTGTTTTATGTAGAGACAGGGTCTCACTGAGTTGTTTAGCGCTTCACCGTAGCTGAGGCTGGATTTGAACTCGCGATTCTCCTGTCTCAGGCTCCCTGAGTGCTGGGATTACAGGCTTGTGCCACCACGCCCAGCTGTTGTAGCATGTGATACAGAACTATATTCATTAAATCTGTCTGTAGAGAAAGAGAAAGAAAACCACCTGAATGATTAAATGTGGTTTTTGTTTGAGGAAGGAAATATTTACATGAGAAGCCACCTCTCCCTTCTTGATCTTGGATTCCTTCTCCTGAGTATAATTCCCATTAGGGAGCATCACAATGACCCCCTCCCAAAATTAACTGCAGCCATGTCACTGTCCCACTGTGGGGCTATGAACTATCCTACATGGCCCAGGGCAGCCTCACTGGGATAATATGCAGCATTATCATCAATCCCCCGTGCTTGCTCAGAGATTTTCAGTCTCTAATGCACTTTGTCACCATCTTATTTAAACTTCATAACAACCCTGTGAAGTAGGCTCACATCTCCCTTCATCCCATTTTACAGATGAGAAAACTAAAGTCCACAGAGGTAAAAGATTCTCCTAAACTGGCATGGCAGGAAAGGTTGTATGGCATCTGAGGAAATGTGGTCTCCCAGCTTCTGGACAAGTGCTCTTTTTCCCATGGCTTCCTTTCTCCTTGGATAGGAGAAAGGATTCCTGCTGTTTCAGCCACCACTTCCACCAATAACCACTAGTAAAAATATAACAATCAGCTAGGCATGATGGCACATGCCTGTAATCGTGGCTTGGGAGGCTGAGGCAGGACGATGGCAAGTTAGAAGCCACCCTGGGCAACTTAGTGAGGCCCCTGTCTCAAAAAATAAAAAGGTGGCTGGGGCTGTAGCTCAGTGGTAGAGCGCTTGCCTAACATGCATAAGGCACTGGGTTTGATCCTCAGCACCACATATAAATAATAAATAAATAAAATAAAGATCCATCGACAACTAAAAAAATATTTTAAAATAAAAATTAAATAAATAAATAAATAAATAAATAAAAAGGACTGGAAATGTAGTTCAGTGGCAAAGTGCCCCTAGGTTCAATGCCCAATACCAAAATAAGAAATTAAAATTAAAATCAGTATACTAGCCGGGCACGGTGGCACATGCCTATAATCCCAGCACTTTGGGAGGCTGAGACAGGAGAATCACAAGTTCAAAGCCAGCCTCAGCAATGGCAAGGTGCTAAGCCACTCAGTGAGACCCTGTCTCTACATAACACAAAATAGGGCTGGGGATGTGGCTCAGTGGTCTAGTACCCCTGAGTTCAATCTCAGGTACAAAAAAAAATCACTATACCTGCAGCAATCACCATTGCAATATTAGCATCTTTATTATATGGCAAATTACCAGCCCTCTGCCTTTAAGCAACAACTAACCTTGAGCCAAAGACCACTCTAATGGAACTGGCCACAGCTACCTAGGACCCTCCTCTGTTGCAGCCACAGCTACCTAGGACCCTCCTCTTTCCTAAGCCCCAAGGAGAGGAAGTAACTGGGCAAGGAGGTTGAGGTGATAGAGAAGGGGCTGTGGTTGGTGAAGGAAAAGATGGGCTAATGGTGGGGAGTGTCCTAAAAGGAATTCCCAATGCACCTTCTCACTCAGGCAGGTGACTCGCCATCTCTTGGGCTCTGGTGTTGGTCCTCCTGTTACTTCCTCTCCCACATGCTGTCCAGTCTCCTGGACCTGGGGTGATCCCAGGCTGTATGGAGGACACATTCCTGTACAGAGGGCAGAGTAGGCAGCTTGGGGAAAAGAGATTCTAGAAACTCAGACACCTCCATGCCCCTCCTGCTAAATTCCGTCTGCACTTTGTAGACTAACCCTCCGCCATCCTCACACCAAGTCCTGTACAAGGATGCTGAGCTCCTGGGAAGACCAAAGGGAGGCTGGAGAAATAGCAGTGTGACCACAGAGACTACATCATCCCATGGGAATAAGAGCATCAGATGCGGCGGCAGGCAGGACTGTTGGCTCTGTTTCTCTCCCTTTTCTCTTTTTCTTCATCAAGGACTGCTATTCACTCAGCAAATGTTCAAAGTCTGTGGTTCTCTGGGGCACAATGCACTAAGTGATGTGAGTAAAGAAAGAGCAGTGTATCTCTACTTTCAAGAAGTTTGACTTTCTGGGGAATAAAAGATAAGCATAAACAGGTGGCCTCTGGCTTTCTGTATCTCTGTGAATGCAAAGATATCATCCCACCTGGCCCTGGTGCTGGCTTCTGGTCTTTCTCCTTCCCTCCTGTAACAGGTGTTCTCTCAATGAGTCCTGCTACCTCTCCTCCCCTTTTCAGATTCCAGGACCATTCTGGAACCCGCTCTTCCACCTAGGCAAGATGAGGCCATGAGGCTCCACCCACATACACTTAGGCTTTAATCTTTCACAAAGATGGGGATGGCAAGAGAGTCCACCAGGGACCTTGGAGAAATATGGGGATGGGCTAGAAAATAGGGATGGACCAAATGCACTTCAGTTTATGCCCAGAAACAAAGACACCGACAAGAAGCAAATTCAAGAATTGCTTATATTTTATTGGAGATTAGCGCAGAGCAGCAAGGGAGGAGGTAAAAATGGGGATAATGTTGGAAAGTGCTGATGGAACCTGATTCAACTTGCATCTTGAGTGGCTGGAGCACCACTCCCTCCTCTGACTCCCAACCTCGGGTTTCTCCTCTGCCATCTCTACTCCCACTGCACACCAGGGTTTTGAGGATTAGGGAAGCCAGCTGGGGTGTTCCAAGAGAAGCCAGGAGGACGAAGAACTCTAGGAGGAAACTGATTATTGACACCTGGGCGCAAATGAATATTCCCCCAGCTGGTGCCTGGATAGGGATTAATATTCCCCCAGTTGCTGCCTGGGAATCGATTATGGATACCCCAGATTCTAGGAGGGTATGCTATGGGCCTTGTTCCCCATCCAGTCCCAGGTCCTCCACCTCCCCAGGACACACTAGGATTCAGGGACCCCCAGGGGATGCCAGGCAGAAGCCTATGGATGAGAGACCAAAGAGGGCCCAGGGCAAAGGCTTGTCCCTGGGCTCCCAGCAGATTAGAACGTGGTAGCTGTCCTGACTCTGAGTCCTGGTGAAGTGAAGTCTCAGATGAGGGCTGCACGGGGTATGCAGAGGATGCCACAGGCAAAGGTCGGCCACCCAGTGGGACAGTACCAGCATTGGACAGGTAAGGCAGTCCTTCAGGTGACATTTGTCCCAGCTGGTCCTCAGTTGCAGCAGCCATCATCTGCCAAAGATCCTCAGAGGACCAGGACCCCAGAGGTGGCCCCCAGGATGGAGGCCAACTCTGCACCCCAGATCCTCCTGCAGGTTGGGGGTCATCTAGTGGAAGAACATTGGGTTTTGGAGGAACCCCCACTAAATCATTAGACCCAGAGTCTGGTTTAGGCTGAGGATGTCCATAGTTGGTAGGACCAGTGAAAGAAGGTTGTCCCAGCAGAGGCAATTTTGTCCCCAAGTGTGGGGAAACTTTCTCCTCCATGGCACCAATGCTCCTGGCAAAAAAGCCTGAGGAAAGGGAAGACAAAGCAGGCAATGGACTCATGTTTGGTACCAAACGTCCTCCCTTTCCTTATTCTCTTCACTTCAAGTTGCTTCACTTCCCCAACAGCAATTCTCACTTCCTCAGGGACCGTGATCTGTACCCTCTGTCTATATCCTCCTGCCTTTACCCTCCCTGAAATTCCAGCACCAGAGGGGCCCCAGTCCCCTCCTGCCCAAGGACCAGGCATGGACTCCATACCTGGGAGATGCAGACAGACCAGGAGCAGGCCCAGAGGAGCCCGACTCCCTGCCACACAGGCCAGCATCCTGCTCCGCTCCAGCATCTCCGTCAGCCCAAGACAGCACCTTTATCCTGTTAGTGGGGTGGGGGACAGAAGAAACAGGCTGGGCCAGTGGTTTTAGAGACAATAGATCTCCATGGTCCACCCTCATTCTTGATTCAGTCTGTGGCAACAGGTGCCACTTGAATGTCCAGAGAAAGCTGGGTGTTTCTGTGCCTGGCTTCTTTCCTTAAACTCCCTGCCTCTTCTTGATCCAGGTGTTCTGTCACTATACCCCATTCCCACATCTGCCTTCCCCTGGGCCCTATATCAGGCCCACTAGGACCTTCATCCTTGGGGTCCCAGTGTCTTCATCGCCTCCATCAGTAATAGAAACACTTCGTTCTTTCTTTGGGATCCATATCATTCTCCTGGCACCCTCCCTCATGCATGTCCACATCTCCTTCGTCTTGAACCCCACCTACAGGGGATTCTGGGGCAGAGTGCCCCCTCCCCATCTGATGAATTGCTCCTACATGAAGCCCTGTATCTAGGGAAATAGACCTAAGTCCCATTCTTATGAGATGATAATGTATTAATTTCCTGTTGCTGCTGTAACAAAGTACCACAAACTTAATGGTTTACAATGCTACACTATATTATGTTACAGTTTTGGAAGTCAAAAGTCAAAAGTCAAAAGTCCAAAATGAGTCTTGGCCAGGTGTGGTGGTATGCATCTGTAATCCTTGCAAATGGGAATCTGAGGCAGGGTAATTGCAAATTAGAGGCCAGCCTGGGCAAATTAGTGAGGTCTCAAGCAACTTAGTTTCAAAATGAAAGGGCTGGGGATACATCTCAGTGGTAAAGCACCTCTGGTTTCAATCCCTAGTACCAAAAAAAAAAGTCTCTCTGGGTTAAAATCAAGGTTTTAAGGAAGAATCGGTTACCTCTCCTTTTCCAGCTTCTAGGACTACCTGCATTCCTTGGCTGGTGATTCCAAACTTGGTTCATCTTCCCCAAACTCCATGTTCTTCTCACATTGTATCAAGTGTCTTCCTTTTCTGCCTCCCATTTGCACATTTTAAAACCTGTGATTATATATTGGATCCACCCAAATAATCCAGGATAATCTCCTTAAAATAAGGTAGGATGACTAACAACCTTAACTCCATCCACAACCTTATTTTCCTTTGCCATGTAATCTAGCATATTCACAGGTTCCAGTGATGAGAACGTGGACATCTTTGGTGGTGTTGGGTGGGGGGTAGCATTCTGCCTACCATAGATGGTCAGATATGTTCATAGAATATATGAAATACTGAGAGAGAGCAGCTGTTTCCAAGTAACAGTAGAAGAGGGCATTTAAATGCTATTGTCAAATGGCCATGACTTGTAGCAGAGCAGTGGGAGAATATTGTCTGCTAACTCTTTGTCTACTTTTAAATATTGCTATGGTTTACATATGGTTTGAATGTGTCCCCTACATGGTCCCCAGCATGGCAGTATTGAGAGGTGGCCTTTTAGAGGTGAGGCCTAATGGGAAGCAATTAGGTCATTGGGGTGATCAGTGCTGGGCTCTTGGAGTGAATTAGTTTGCACTAATTCACTAATGGGTTGTTATAAAAATTAAAAAAAAAAAAAAGAGTGAGCCCAACCCTAGAACTTTTCTGGCATCTTGCCATGTGATCTCTCCCTCTCACATGCAATTCTGATGCGTTGGGGCATAGCCAAAGGGGCCCTCATCAGAGCCTAGCAGTTACTAGTTCCATGTTCTTGAACATAGTTAAATGAACCTCTATTCACTGTACATTATTTAGACTCAAGTATTTTGTTATGGCACAAAAAGTTGGCTATGAAATACAAATATGTTACAAACGGTTAAATAAAAAGTTAAGGGCTGGACTGTAGCTCAGTGGCAGATGTACACTAATCCCTGGATTCAGTCTCCAGGACCACACACACACACACACACACACACACACACACACACACGCCTTTGTCCTCTTCATTTCTTCTAGGAACCCATGCCCACACACATATAGACTAGATGGGCTCCCTGGTTGCCTAAAGAAAAATGTAAACTGTTAGACAATTTTATTCCTCTGATCATCCTCAGACCCTGCTGGCTAAGTACTGGGAGACTGACAAACTCTCCAGAACTCTATAGTGTAGTGCAGGGAGCACATTAACCCTTTTGGGTGAAATCTGCCAATTTTGCAAAACTTTTAAACTGGACCGCACCAGTGACTAGAGTCTCCATATCACAGGGCCTATCTCCCCTGCATTTCCCATCTACAGAGCTTCTGAGGGCCTTGATTCCTGCCATTGACTGCAGTTTGGGGACCAGGTGCTGGACCAAAGGTAACTCTGTAGCAATGATAGAAATAGGACTGTTTTGGAGTCCTGCTTTGTCTCCAATCAACCCTGAAGTTTGGTTCAGCTGCCCTAGGTCATTTCTAATCAATGTAACATATTGCTGCTGGTTCTGAACTTGGAACTTCAGCAGTTCTAAATTCAACACAAGCCTAGTCCATTCTGAAAGGAGGGGAAAAGTTAGGATAAGGGTGAAATCCCTTTCAGCAAAGCAGGGGCTCTGAGAGGTGGCCAGTGAGGCCTTTCTGCCCCCTGCCCTCCTTGGAATGTGAAAGCATCCTCGACCTCAGCCTCTCTGCCATCTCTAGGGTGTAAATTACATGGTCCTGCCTGTACTCTCCACTTTCTCTCTTGTTTCCACGAAGGCCACCTTCCCTTCTGCACTGGAGCACTCTGGCCTCTTAACTGAAAGTTGTATCAACCACAGCTCTTACTCTAGAACCACCACAGATGCAGCAAGAGTATGGAGGCAGAGAGGACACTGTTGGCTCTGCTCTGCATGGGCTGGGACCTTGTTAAGTAGGCCGGTGAGTCAATGTGCTTGGCTGCACTCCCTACCAGGCTTCTGTCCTGTCTCACTCTCTCCACCCCCTGCTCCCAGAAAAACCAGGCTCTTACTCAGTCACCAGGAATCTGGTCTGAGTTGTTGTATTCCAGCCTTCCCAAGGTTCCAGGTATCCCAGAAAACCAGGAAATAATCAACACTGGGACTCCCAGAGCGAATGGCGTCTAGAAGGTGAGGCACACTAACAGCGGAGGAGACAGAGGGAAAGGAAATAATGGACTTTATATATGGGTGGAGAGGGAAAGGAAATAATGAGGACTTTATATATGGGAAGAAAGAACCCCAGTGTGAATGGGGAGTAGAGAGAGACTGGATCTCCTGGATCAAAGAGAGAGGGGGAAAAATGGGTAGAAGGGTCTGGGAAACCAGGCAACTTCTGTTTTCAGTTCAACAAATATTTATTGTTTTCCTTCTTTGTGGGAGGACCTATAAGTTGTGAGAGAAATACTGGGCCAACTTATGAATGGAAACAGGAACACGGGGACTTCTAGAGGCACAGGAGGTACATCATCCAGGTCCTAGGAGGAGAGCCAGGACTCTAAGAAGGCAAAAATTCCGCATCGAGTTCACACAGTTTATTGAGCCATTTCCAGGATCCAGAGAGAGCAGGGAGACTGCTCCAGTCTCAGCAGATGCCCTGGTGTCTTTTACACAGGGTAGCATCTAAGCATTAAGAGAAGTGACAACCAGGGAGGGGGCTGGGATGGAGGTATTGAGAGGCAAACGTGTGCTGGCAACAGCATCGTGTTGGATGATGTGGGTGAGTTGGGAGGCAGAATCCAGGGGCAAAGAGGGCTGGTTGAGCAGATGGTGAAGAGAGATCAGTGAGACATGGTCATTATTTTCAGGTAACAATTTGGACTTTGCTTTATTTGGCAAAGAAGAGAGGAAGGAATGCCTTGTCCAGGCATCAGAGATCAGGGGTTTCCTGCTCAAGAACCTGAGTAGGGAGGTTTAGTCAATGGACTATCTCAAAGAAATAGCAAGGAAATTTTAAGGGGTGATGATCTGGTAGAAATGTCACTGCAGTAGAATGGGATCTAAGAAGTAGGAGAGAATGAGGAAAGGGATTTGGAGTCTACCATTGGGCCAGTGAGTCATAGAAGTTGAAGAAGGAAGAGATGATAAGGGAGAGTCTGCAACACTGGAATAATGGAGGAAGGTGAGCAGCTCTCTTAGGAGGAGAGGATATGAGTTAACCCCATGTCTGGGCCCCTGGATGTCTCCCAACTGGGAGATGGAGAGTATATATGTGTGTGCCTGTGTATGCATGTACAAAAAGTTGACTTATGGACTGTCAAGTAACTCTCCCTGGGGTAG
Organism: Geosciurus inauris; assembly: GCA_004024805.1. Taxonomy (NCBI): domain Eukaryota; kingdom Metazoa; phylum Chordata; class Mammalia; order Rodentia; family Sciuridae; genus Geosciurus; species Geosciurus inauris. Next base: position 39,522 of record PVHX01013431.1, on the reverse strand, counting down.
GAAAACTTCAGGGTCAGCTAGCTGGGGCCCCAGAGGCTTCACTTGGGCCAGGATGTCCCGGATAGAGCGGCAAGGAATCCTTCCAGGGCTGCCGAGACCACAGGGCTTGGCACCAGCAGAGGGATCAGGCTGAGGAGAGCCATCAGGACCCCCACTCAATGTTGAGGAGGAAACAGAAATGCAAGGATGACCAGAAGAGATGGACTTGATGCTGCAGGGCTGAAGGATGATTTTGCCACTGGATAGGGAGCTGGAGCCAGAACTGGAGCTGGAGCTGGAGCTGGAGCTGGAGCTACCACTGAAGGAGCCAGTGCCTGGTGGGGAGCAGGGACCCTGGGAAACACCACTGCAGGGGTGGTAGGATGAACTGGAACTGCTGGATATGCTAGAACTGACTTTAGATTGCACTCCAGAACCAGAAAGGGAGCAGGGTCCCTTAGATCCTGTGAAGCCAACTCCACAGGGCTGGACCCCACCAGAGCCCACAGGCTGGAATGCAATGGCTGAGGAAGCTCCTGACTGGTATATGTTGGAACTCGATGAGCTGTGGCTGGGGATGATGGGGTTGCTGGAAAAGTATTTTCCCTCTGAGATGGGGGGGCCAGCTGCAAAGGACGGGGACCCTGGAGAGCCCTTGACAGGGTTATCTTTGGTGAAGTAGCCCACAGGGTAGATTTTACCCTTGCTGTAGGTCATGCCTGGGACCAGATAACTATCAGGGGAGCCACCTACCACCTCATAGCTACCATAGGATTGTTGTACAGAGGTGATGGGGGGGCAGGGTTTGCCTGGGATGCCACCATTGCTACAGGGGATACCTTGAATCACTCCGGGGCCACCAGAGCCATGCTGCTCCACCACTACCACTACGGGTTTCTTTCCCCCTGACACAGAGTGGGAGCTAGAGATGTAAGGGCCAGAATGTGAGACAATGGGGCCCCCACTGCAGGGAGAGTCGGGGACATCTGAACTACAGGGACGCATGTTGGAGCTGCTGCTGGACATTCCAGAGGTCTGGGAAAAGGAAGAACTTCCTCCAGACTGGGAAGAGCCTGATATCAAGCGAGAATTATCATCGGTGGGCAGAGCAGAGCCATCCCCTGTTCCTCTGGGATATCCTGATCCTGGTTTAAATAATGCAGATCCTGCAGAACCACCCTGGAAGAAACTGGATCCACTGGAGCCACCACTGGAGCCACCACTGGAGATACTAGAACCACTGGAGCCACCACTGGAGCCACTGGAACTGGAAATGGAGCTGCTGAAGCTGCTGGAGCCACCATGGCTACTGAAGCTGCTGGAGCCACCTTGGCTACTGAGGCTGCTGGAGCCACTCTGGCTACTGAGGCTGCTGGAGTCACCTTTTCCAACAAGACACGGGTTGTTCGGGGAAGTGATTCGCGTGGGGTCCTTACAGAGCTCTGAAAAGGTCCCGATGCTCTTAGCCAAAGTTCCTGGGGAGGAAAATAGTGGTCAGTAAGGGTCAGAGAGGAGTCTGGCTCTCTCTCTCACCTTTCAGACCAATCCCAGTCATCTGCCATGCTGGTTTCTCCAGAGAGGAGCCTGGGAGAGTTTGACAGCAGAAAAAAAGGAGGCAGAAGTGGTTGTGTGTCTCTAAAGGATATCAGGTGGCAGAATAAGGGCAGTTTATTGTTCTGGGAGTGCGGTGTTGGGTAGAGAGGAGGTTAGACATTTACCAGAGGAATAGCGAGCCTCTAAAGTGGGAGGCACTAGAGGAGAAAGCTTCAGATAATAAAGCATGGGAAGAGGCTGGTCCAGGAACGAATAGGTCAGACAGACAGTGGCGAGGCTGAAACTCTGAGAGGTAGGGATATCTGGAAGGGAAAAATCCTGGGCCAGACCCTGGGACCAAACAGAAAGAAAAGAAGACAAAACAGTGGAAGGCTGAAAAGGGAAGGGAAAATACAAAAAAAGAAAGAAAGAAAGAAAAAGATACTTGGAAAAGAGACATCTAGTGGCAGAGGGACCAACACAAAGAAGAGGGTAGCACTCAGTCACCAGCTCCCTCATAGAGAGCAGGCTGAGGGAAGGATGGAAATCCTGCTTCCTGTCTCAGTGCTGGCCATGGGTGGGGGCCAGGATGTGGGGGCACTCACCTGTTGCTTCAGAACCTGCTGGTACCAGTGTGACAGGGCACCGCGCCCTGAGCCACCCTTGTTCTCATTGGCCCAGCTAGGGACACCAGCATGAAACCCTCCTCAGAGGCACGTGACCATTATCAGTGTTCCCTCGTCTCCCCACCCAGGCTCTGCACGTGTGCACCTGCTGTCCCCACCCAGCCCCTATCTGACTCCTGCTGCCTTTATTTACCTCAAATATGGAATCACTTCTTCTTTAACCAACCCTCCACTCCTAACCTCCAGGCTCACCACTCTCTATCACTTAAGTCTCTTCTACCCGCCTTTGTCCCTTTGGGTCCTACATGGCATGGACAGAGCCACACACTAGCAGAACACTAAACTTCTCTGAACTTCACACACACGGGGAGGCCGAATCTGTCCTGCCTTCCTTATAGCACTACTGTGAAGCTGAGTCAGATCACCTACCTGGAAGACGCTATCAAAAACAGAGTAAGACATTATGATTCATTATTTAGTGCCACTCATCTTTGAACTCTCCACCAGCAACGAGATCTCCAGACTGTGACATCCCTGTTCTCTCCTCAAAAAGAAATCCTCTGCCTGCACCTCTATGCCAGTTCTCAGCTCTAGCACCGCCCTTCACTCCATGTGAAATCATCCAGCGCTCCCTGTCTCCTTCATTGCTCCCCGAGACACTGTGTACCCTGCTCCCCACCCGCTCACCCGACCAAGGGGAAGGTCACAGAAAAGCCTCAAGAGCCACAAACACCTGGTGGCCAACAGCCCAAGTCCACAAACTGCCCAGCCTGGGGTTTGTATCTTGAATGTACTGCTTCTAATCATGATCCTGAACCGGTTTCCTAATCTCTGGGAGCATGGGTGTCATCTGCAGAGAGGGAACTATAAATCTTCTCTTTTATTGTTCTGGTCATGATCAAAAGTGCTACTATATTTAAAGTGCTTAGAACAGTGTCTAACACATTAAAAATAATTCCAAACTGAATTTGGTGGCACACACCTGTAATCCCAGCAATTTGGGAGGCTGAGGCAGGAGAATCCCAAGTTCAAAGCCAGCTCAGCAGTTTAGTGAGGCCCTGAGTGACTTAGCAAGACTCTATCTTAAAAAGGGCTGGGAATGTTACTCAGTGGTTAAGAACCCCTGGGTTCAATCTGTAGTACCAAAAAGAAAAAAGAAAAAGAAATAAAAACAAACAAAAAATCCAAAAATGGTAGCAATTCTTTTTACCTATGAAATATTCCATCTTCATTATCTAGTGCTTCCATAATGACAACAACAGCATTGATACAACCCTCTAGAACTTCCAAAACACCTGTCACATGCATTAGTTAATTCGAGACACAAGGAAAAATTAGTACTAAGTGTTATTTTTAACCCCACCTTAGAGTGTCAGAAACCAAGGCTCAGAAAGTTTAAGAAACTTGCCTGAGGTGACAAAGCAAGGAGGAGCAGCCCCTAGACTCAAAGGTCAGATTCCAAAGTCCTTCCCTTTCTCCTTTGCTGGATTCTCTCCTAGACCCTCCTCAGGTACTGGATTCCCCCTGCCTTCCTTGACCCTGGGTCCCTGATCCTCCTCTCCCACCCCCAGGGCCCCCAGGCACCTACCTGGCAGGAGGAGACCAGCCAGCAACAATGCCATCATCCCTTGCCCTCCCACACGCCCTGTCTGGGGTGTCCGAGAGGAGCCCATCTTGGACGGTGTGGCCTTCTGACTGACAGCAACTTGTGGACACCCAGGGCCTTTATGTCAGGGCTGGACATTCTCTGGGCAGGAGTCACTATGGGGAGGGGAGGAGGGGAGGAGGGGCGGAGGGGGTGGGTGCCTAGGGGCAGTTGGTGTGGCCCGAGGAGCTGAAGTAATCAGCCAGGGCATCTGCCTACTCAGCAGCAGTGGTGGCTACAGTGCAGGGGACCCATGGCCATGGGGCCCCAGATCCTGCAGCCTGACCGGCCTGCCCTGGCTCCTCATTGCTTAACCTGGAACCAGGTTCTCTGCCCCATGGCCACCCACTCTGGTGCCACCACTCTCACCCTGGGACCAGTCTCCTGGTTCCTTTACTCCCTGCCTCCCAGGGTTGGCCTGTCCAACTACCATCCTCCCATCCTCCCTCCACTCGAGGATGTGGGCATTTCAGCTTTCCCTTTGGTGCCTGAGAAGTCCCCCACACCTGCTCCAATCCCCACCCCACCCTGCTGCATGGTACGAGCCCCACTGGGTTCTCATCCACAGCTGCCCGGAAACTGGGTCTGCCCGTTTCCTCCAACTCCTGTCACTCAGCTTCCACTTCCCTTCTTCAGATATGAAGATCTGCCCCCACCCTCCTGTCTCCTCACTGCTGCTGCTCAAGCACCTGCCTGCCAATCACCAATTATGTGTCCCATCAGTGAGTGAACTTTTTCCCTCTCAGAAACTGAACATTCACATCTTGAAAGCCAGCTCACAGGCATCTCTCTTCTGGGGGCTCCAAGGAAAGTATGGGGGGCACTAGGTGGCAAGACTCAGCCTAGGAAGAGGCCTAGGCTGAGGACCCCTGTCATAGCTGGGCCTCAGTTACTCACAGGCCACTCACAGCCTCTCCCCCAAGGTGGTGACCTAGACTCCTCAGGGTGAGCAAGAGGCTAATAAGGCTAATTGGGCAGGTGGTGGCTAGGCAGCCCATTAGCTGACTCTCTGGCCCGAATGAGCGAGCAGGAAGCAGCAGCCAGCTATGTCTGAGTGGGATAAAGAAGGGCCAGGCAGTCTCCTGGGTCCCCAAAAGACACAAGGCCGAAAGCCCTGGGATCTACTGGGAGGGTGGCGGTTTCACTGCATCTCCCTCCCTCCTGCTGTGGTCCTGGCCCCACCCTGACCAATTGCTCACTGGTGTTGCCGAGAGTAGGGGAGTATCAGTATCAAAGGGAGGGGCCCAGGAGGCTCTCCTCCTACCTCAGACAGCCACCAGCCCTGTGAAGCCCTCCTCCCCTCACCTGAACCCATTTCTAGAACTTCTTGTCTCCTCACAAAGGTATCTCTGTCCTTGGAGCTCTTTGGTTGGTCTATCCTGTTCTACCTCCTGATCCGCCTTGAATTTGTGCCCAGCATGGTGATGGAAATGTCCTAAGTCTGTGCCACTAGCCACGTGGGGCTACTGAGTCCTTGAAATGGGGCTGGTATAATCCACTGAAGAATTTCACTTAACTCTAATTAATTTAAATGTATACAGCCACATGCAGCTACTAGCTACCATGTAGTGTAGCTCTTGCCTTCCTGCTGTCACCCAAAATAGGAGTAAGAAGATAGAGGGTCTGAGCAACCCACCAAATCTTTCTGAACTTCAATTCCTCAACTATAAAATGGGGATATTTTAAATAATGCCTGCCTTGGAAAGGTTTTTGTAAAGATCATATAGGAAATTATCAGAAGGAATAAATGAGACAAGGGCATAGTCCCCCTGGCGTGGGTGCTCAGGAAATGGAGACCCACAGTTGCTCCTGTCTTCATCCTCCCTTTGGAGGAAAACAAATAGAAGGGTTTACTCACAGCCCAGGCTCTCTCCAGCCCAGCCCACCTGGAAGACTCTCCTCTGCTCCCTTCCCATCTTGGGCAGAAAACCTGAGGCAGGGCTGTTTAAAATGATGTTGCTCTTTCTGGGCATCCGCACCCCTCCCTAGACTCTCAGGCCCCATCTAGGATCTGGGGAAGGGGAGAGGGCGTGGGGCAGGGACAGGAGTGGCAGGGAGAAGAGTGGAAAGGAGCCTTGTGGACCAGAGCAGCCGGGCTGTCCCCAAGTGAGTGGAGAGAAGGCAGGAGAGTGCCGGGACTGTGGGTTGTTCTTTTCCAGCACAAGCTTCCCCTGAGCAGCCAGAGGTGACAAAGTTTGTCTTGTTTTCTTCTTCACATTCCTCCTGGCTGCTGTCAGCCTTTGGCCTGGACGGTCAGGCTGGAGGAGGCCCAGTCTCTCTCGGCCTCCTGCCAACTCTCCAGCCACCCACACGGGCATTCCTGTGCAAGCTGCTCTCTCCTGTTCTCTTTCCACTCTTCCCCTCATCCTGCCACCCTGGACGGCTATCCTGCCTCCATCTGGGCCCTGGAGCTCTCGTAAGCCCTCCCTGAAGTCCCATCAGCTCCCCTGTGCAGTGGTCCCCATCCTCCAGTCCTCCATCCATGGTTTCATTTTTCAGTAGCTTTCCGTGGGTAAATATAAAATTCCAGCGGCTGGGGCTGTAGCTCAGTGGCAAAGTGCTTGCCTAGCATGTGACTGGGTTGGATCCTTAGCACCATATAAATATAAAACAAATAAAATAAAGGTATGCTGTCCATCTACAACTATAAAAAAATTTAATATATATGTATATATATAATATGAGATTCCAGAAATAAGCAAGTAATAAGTTTTAAATAACTTTTATCATAAAATATAGCTATAATTGTTCTTTTTTATTTTTGTTAATCTTAGTGTGCCTAATGTATAAATTAAGCTTTATCATAGATATGCATAGACAGGAAAAATCGTAGTATGGTACACATAGGGTCAGGTACTATCCACTGTTTCAGTCATCACTGGGGGTCTTGGACTGTATCCTTTGCAGTTGGGGGGCACAGCTCTATTTTACTCTGCTGTGTTCTTTGTCCTCACCATTAGTCTCTCTCAGCTCAGGCGGTGAAAACCTGAAGTTAACAGGGCTCAGGAGGGAAGGGAAGGGACATTGGTTGAGTGCCCACACAGGGCAGGGTCATCCTGTGAGGAGCTGGTCAGTCTGGTGATGTCCACAGTAGTGCAGGCAGGTCTGCTGGATTCCACAGTGAGACTGTACTGACTCCAAGAGAAGGACCCAGAGCAATGGGAGGACTGGGTGAGAAAGTGTAGATGGAACAAACAACCCCTCCCCCAGAAGGAAAACCAAGTTCAAAGTAGTACCTTCTGCAGGCAAGAGATGGGGGTTCCTGCGCAGATGGCTGGCTTTTTTTTTTTTTCTCCCGTCTTTTCTCTACCAGGAACTGGCTCACCACGCATGCTCATGTGCTGTGCTTTGGAAGTTGCAGTGAAGAGAAAGATGAATTATTCCTTGCCTGAAGGAGCTGCAGTCCAGCTGGCGACATGCAGCACAGAGAGAAGGCTTGAGTGGAGGAGGTAGGCCCTTGGTTTTGAGTAGGTGGCAGGACTTTTCCTGGGCCTTGAGGAATGATGAGAGCAGCAGGGAGCAGGAAGCTCAGACCCAGGGCCTCGTGGTGGGTGCGTGGGGTGTACTGCAAACAAGTGGATGACCTGGCACGTGCAGAGGCACAATAGGGCAGACGGACAGCCAGCCTGTTAGCACCAGGATTCCTAGCAATCTCTATTGGATTTTATAGGAAATGGAGTAAATGCAGAGGACACCGGGAACCAAAAGGCTTTGAATAGACTTGTATGGCCAAAGAGGAAGCCAGCGGGGGAGAATCCCATTTACTGTCTGTCCAACCTGGAACTGGATCTTTATTGTTGTTGAGGTTTTTTTCTTTCCTTTCCTTTTTTTTTTTTTTTTTTGGTACCGGGGACTGAACTCAGGGGCACTCGACCCCTGAGCCACATCCCCAGCCCTATTTTGTGTTTTATGTAGAGACAGGGTCTCACTGAGTTGCTTAGCGCCTCGCCGTTGCTGAGGCTGGCTTTGAACTCGCGATTCTCCTGTCTCCACCTCCCAAAGTGCTGGGATTACAGGTGTGCACCACTGCGCCTGACATCTTGTTGAATCTTCACAAAGGTCCTATGGGGTAAATGCTCTCTCCCTTTTTCACAAAGGAGGAAAACTGAGTTTAAATATACGTCTGAACTAGCTGCTAATAAGCAAAAAAAAGGTTGGAAAATACTGAAACCCAAGCCTGTGGGGCTTCCAATCCCATGGAGCTCCCTCCACTCGTGCAGAGTGGCATTGGCATTGTGCTGTACACTAGGTGGTGCTTCATGGACAGGCTTCAGAGTTTCCTCACACCCTGTAAGCATGTGTGCAAAATTCCCTGTGCATCTCTCTTTCTAGAGAGAAGGTTCCTGCTTCTCTCAAAGTCTCAAAAGTTAAGGAGCTCTGCACCAGAGAATAAGGGGCACACGACACTCAGCTTTTCTCCCTTGCATTTCACCAGTGGGTCTAAATGTCAGGGCAGAAGTTCAAGAACAAGCATTCCATGAAGGGAGGCTTTGTAGACCTGAGACAGGCTGGGGAGAAGGAAATGGAGTGGACAAAGATAAGAGGGAAATCTTTTTTTTTTTTTTTTTGTACTGAGGATTGAACTCAAGGGTACTCGACCCCTGAGCCACACCCCCAGCCCTATTTTGTGTTTTATGTAGAGACAGGGTCTCACTGAGTTGCTTAGCACCTCGCCATTGCTGAGGCTGGCTTTGAACTCGCTATTCTCCTGTCTCAGCCTCCCAAAGTGCTGGGATTACAGGCTTGAGTCACTGCACCCAGCTCAAGAAGAGGGAAATCTTGAAAGCAGATCTAATTTGTGACAGGAGAGGTGGACAGAGGACACCCAGAGTCCCTTAGAAGTCTAGGACCCAGGCTCCTCCTTGCCTCTGCTCTTCTCAGCTCTGGTAGAAGGCCTTTCCCCCTCCTCCCCTCTCTTTCTCCATCACCCATGTTGCCTGGGGTAAACTCATCTCCAGTCACAACACTCCTGGCCCACTTCCACTGGGAATGTCCTCTGAATTGTTTTTCCTGTAGTGGGAACAGGTGGCCCTGAGTCATCCACACACTTCACCTGGCTACTCTCATGACCAAAAAGGCATTAAAGGACAGGACTCATCTGCCTGTGGAGTTCCTGCTGGTCTGTGCAGGGTGGGGCAGACCCCACCTGTGCTACCCCCATGTGACCAGGGGAACAGCTCCCCTCAGTCCTGTCTCTGATTCTCTGCCTTCCTCTTGAAAGTGCCCGACTTCCTTCTGTAGAAGTAGACCATGGGGGCTGGGGTTGTGGCTCAGTGGTAGAGCACTTGCCTCGCACACGTGAGGCACTGGGTTCAATTTTCAGCACCATGTATGAATAAATGAATAAAATAAAGGTCCATCAACATCTAAAAAAATATTAAAAAAAAAAAAAAGAAGTAGACCATGGTAGCTGTGCGAGGGTGAACCAGTCCACGCTCTGCCTGACCCTGACTCCTACATCCTCTTTTCAAATAGATTCTGCAGCATGTAATCTAGGCTTCAAAATGTGGCAGAAACCACTTCTCTTCAACCAGAGGGTTCCAGGACAGGGAGCACAGCACCCATGTGTTTGCTGAGCTTCCTGCACTCAGCTGTGATAGGTGCTAGGTGATTTTTTGGAATGAAAAAACAAATGTGTCCAGGCTAACTTTCCTCTTTCCACCTTACTCAGGAACAAGTTTCCCTCCTTTCTAGCTTCCTTGTCCTCCCCCCTTCTAAACATCCACCATGTGCAAAGACCCCAAAGATACGGGTGGGGTTACATCGTGGCAGGGCCCTGCCTCCAGGAGAGCCCCATGTGGGAAGCAAGGAGACCAATATGCGCACTTGGCTCTTCACCGACTCCCTGTGCTCTCTCCATCTATCCCTCGGGCCCTCATTCCTCATGAGTGACTAACTCCCCTGAGCCACTTTTCTCTCTACTGGATTTTTTTTTTAAGATGCAACAAACTTCCATTACCAAATAGCAGCGTTCACATGGCTATGATGAGGAAGTGAAGGGATTTCCCCCTGGACAAGGCATTAATTGTGCTGGGGGTGGGGCAGGACAGTGCTGTGTATTTTAACAATCCCCTAAGGGGTTCTGCTAGGGGTCCCCCACCCAGATAACGTGTTGCCCCTGGCTAAGGATCGCTGCTCAGGGGAGCAGCCTAACCCCTCAATCCTTCTCCCTCAGAATATTCAGTGGTATGGCCTCTTCTCTGCTCTACACTTCTTCCCTTTACCCTGTCCGCCTCCCTTTCCGTCACTCTTTCCTCCAGAACTGCCCTCCTGAGTTTGGCCTGATCAGCCTCCCTTTTCCATACCCCATCCCCTGTTTTCATCCTCTTGGCAGGAGTAAGAGCTCATGGGAGTGAGGACTGGGCTCAGAGTCAGGTGCACCTTCAGGCTTAGCTCCTGAAAGAGGAGGAATTGACCGTGAGGACCCTGCCCATCAGGTTTTCTGCACCCTCAATCTTATCCCTTCACCCCTCCCTCCCCAAAGCAGCAGGGAATCAGCTGAGGGCCAGTCATGCTCCCTGAGCTCAAGACTTCATGGCCCTGTTTAAGTGATATCTAATTTGGCCACCACCTCTCTCATCCTGTGAGGAGATGCAGACAGAGGCTGTGATTAGCTCTCAGAGTAACAAAATATTTTCCCCTTCTCTGTTCTGTGGGGCCAGCATCGGGGAAACCAGTGCTCCTTGTCTGCTCATTGTGTGCACCTATTAAACAGTCATTCTTTCCACTTATTAATGCTTTTTATTGTTATTGGTCACCTAGAATTAGAGATCCAGTTCCCTTCCCCATGCAGGAGAAACTTGAAGGAGAAGAAGAGAGAGGCCCAGGGCACAGTCTGACTGTGGTCTCCTGGTCTAGGGAGAGGTTGGAAGGATTTGTACCAGGAGAGGGACTTTTAGACTGGGTGTGTCCTTCAGAGCCCCAGGGACAGGACCACTGAGGAGTCTTCTAGCCTGTCTGAGCACCTCTGGACAAGGATTTCTCATGAACAAGGAGCTTCTCCAATTCCCCATTTCCCCTGGTACCTGATACACCACCCAGCACACAGAGGTGACCAGTAAGTGTGATCTCTTATTGGAGAGGCCAATCTCAGGACTACACCATCTGCACCAGAGAATAGCATGAGACATTCAGTTCATTGCAAACATTTGCATGCACAGGATTTATCTAGAGTCTCTCAATGACCCTAGAAGATAGGAGTTATTATTTGTCCTTTGGACAAATAAGTTCAAGGAGTTAAGCACGATGCCTACTACCAGTAGCTGAGGTTTTAGCTTGGCATCCTGTACTGTATTCTACATACTACACCAACCTTCTCCCCAGATATTCCCATAAGCCTAGTTTGCTTGCTCATTTCATTCAGTTCTTATTATCTGTCATCTCCTTAGGTATATCTCCATGATTTTCTTTTCTTTTCTTTTTTTTTTTTGGTACCAAGGATTAAACTCAGGGGCACTCGACCACTGAGCCACATCCCCAGCCCTATTTTGTGTTTTATGTAGAGACAGGGTCTCACTGAGTTGCTTAGCACCTTGCCGTTGCTGAGGCTGGCTTTGAACTCGCAATTCTCTTGTCTCAGCCTCCAAAGTGCTGGGATTACAGGCATGCACCACCATGCCGGGATGACTTTTCATTTTTTAAAAACTTTTTTTTGAGCCGGGCGCGGTGTCGCAAGCCTGTGATTCCAGCACTTAGGAATGGGATCACCTGTGACTCCACGTGATTCCATTCCACTGATGTGTCTCAGTGGTGGAGTAGGGTTTCTCATGAACCCCTGAGTTCAATCCCCAGTGCAAAAAAAACCAACCAAAAACTTTTTTTTGTACTGACAATCGAATCCGGGGGTGTTTTACTACTAAGCTATACCCCTGGCCCTTTTTATTTTATTTTGTTTTGAGACAGGTCTCCCTAAGTTGTTGAGAGCCTCCCTAAGTTGCTGAGCCTGGCCTGAACTTGCCATCCCCCGAGTCTGGGTCTCTCGACTCACTGGGATTACTGGTGTGCACCACTGCTCCCTGCCTTCCATGACTATTCTACTTAAAAGTGTGTCCCTGCCCCCCACACAAACCATCACTCTCTCCTTCCTCTGCCTTGCTGCGCTACAGAGCACTTATCACCACACAACATCATATCACAGATATCCTGTATGCATATTGAGCCTTCACTTCCTCCACTAGAAGGTAAGCCCTGTGAGCACAGTAACCCCATTCCTTTGCTGTATCACTGTTTGCACACCCCTAGAGCACCTGCTTTTGAAGGAACTCGATAAATAATCCATGAGAGAAAGAATAAGTAATGATTGTTAGACCACTGGCTGCACAGTCCCAGGGCTGCATTTTCCTGAGGGCTCCAGAGCCTGTCTCACCTCACTTTGGGTGTCTGGCTGGCCTTGAAGGGTCACCTTGGTGACTAAGAGAATTCTTATGTGTGCTGACAATGGCCCAGGAGTGCATGATTTGAATAAGACCACCAGTAAGGAGGGGGAGCCAAGAAAAACACTTGCGAGGAGCCTCTAGGCTGCCCTCTGGTGGCAGTGTGAGAAACACCCACGCACAAAAACCAGGGCTCTCAACATTGAGTGGGAAGTTTAGACATTATTAAAGGAATTCCCTAGAGTCACATCCCAAGGCCACACAAAGAATACACGACAGAATAGGGACAAAAGCCTGCATCACAGTCTGATGTTCTCATCACACAGATGAGTAGAGATTATGTTACAAAAAGGAAGACTAGGGGCAATTGTTTACCACCTTTGAGGATTTCAGGCTGAATTTATTTTAATTCAACAAGTTTTTAGAACCAATGCCAGGCACCTAGAGGGTGCTTAATTAAAAATCAAAAGCCATGGGGCTGGGAATGCAGCTCAGTGGTAGAGTATTTGCCTAGCATGCACAAGGCCCTGGGTTCCATCCCCAACACCACACACACACACACACACACACACACACACACACACGAGAGAGAGAGAGAGAGAGAGAGAGAGAGAGAGAGAGAGAGAGAGAGAGAGGGGGGGGGGGGGGGGGGGGGGGGGGGGGGGTCAGGAGCTGGCTATGGTATTGCATACTTGAACCGCAGTCTTAGCTACTTGGGAAGCTGAGGAGAGAGGATCACTTGATCCTGGGAGTTCAGAAGCATTCTGGGTAACACAGCAAGACCTCATCTCAAAATAATAAAATAAAATAAGAAGAGATGAGACTGGGAATATGACTCAGTGCATAAGGTCCTGGGTTCCATCCCCAGCATCATGAAGATAAAAAGAAAGAAAGAAAATAATGTATAGCAAGAGAGCTTAAGTTTATACCAAAACAAGTCTTTTTCATTTAAAATTGGCAGAGGAATTGGTATTTCCCTCCTGGGCTTCTGCCTCACATGTGCCCTCTCTAATTTAACTTTTATCCCGTCATATTGCCATGACAGACATGCTTGTTTCCTCCCTAGACCCAGAGCTCCTTGAGGGCAGGGAGGACTGAAACTGCTTCCTGGGATTGTCACCGTGACCCAGCATCCCACACAGCAGAAGCTCAATAAATGCTGGATGTATGGACAAATGGGGAAACAAATGGGTGGTTTGGAGTTTCCCTGCCTAGAGATCTTCAAAGTAGGGCAGACAACCATCTTCTCTGTCTAGTCCAAACACATGATTTGCCTGCCCAAAGGCTGAGGGCTGTGCCCAATGTTTCTCAGGGTAACTTGGCTTCTGTAATTAGACTATACCAGGACACTAGTTCTAGGTTCTTTTCTTTCATTGGCAAGCATTTATTGACTATCTGCCGTGTTCAAAGTACTATGCTATTGTTCTCTAAATCTGTGATCCTATTCTATTATTTAATTCCATGACTCCTTGTTGACATAAGATGTGATGCTGTCCCCACTGCATTCACTCCTAGGTGAGGTCAGCCAAGGCAGACAAAGAGCAATTGGCATTGTCTAACCTGATGGATAAGGTGACATAATGGGTTGCCCTGTGTTAATACTCCATACCATCCAGTCCCACTCAGTCTCCCCAGCTAATAAACATGGTATGTTTGAGTGTCAATACCCACTGCCTATTAATAGGTATTAAAATCCCCAATTACCTCATGCTTCCTCCTTCTCTCTCCCTTTCAACCCACCTGTTGTATGGAACTGAGAATTGGTTTGAAGCCAGGCAGTCTGATTTTAGCACATGCAATATGTCTTAGAGAGGTGAGTTCTTTCTCTTAGTGATTAGTGTAGTTTCTTAGTTTTTCTATTATCTTTCTTTTCTTTTCTGGGGGGAGGGGGCGGGGTGATGATTTAACAGAAAGGCACTTTAGCCAGGCACCGTGTTGCACGCCTGTAATCCCAGCAGCTCGGGAGCCTGAGCAAGAGGATAGCAAGTTCAAAGCCAGCCTCAGCAGCTTAGCAAGGACCTAAGCAACTCAGCAAGACCCTGTCTCTAAATAAAATACAAAAGGGGCTGGGGTTTTGGCTCAGTTAAGTGTCCTTGGGTTCAATTCCTGGTAGCAAAGAAAAAACAAGCCGGGCGCGGTGGCTCACGCTTGTAATCCCAGCACTTAGGGAGGCTGAGACAGGAGAATCGCGAGTTCAAAGCCAGCCTCAGCAATGGCGAGGCACTAAGCAACTCAGTGAGACCCTGTCTCTACATAAAACACAAAATAGGGCTGGGGATGTGGCTCAGGGGTCGAGTGCCCCTGAGTTCAATCCCCGGTAC